>JAFELL010002181.1:0-25652 GCA_019059645.1 Caranx melampygus | reverse complement strand
CAGAGCAGAGGATGGAGAGATGATACCTGACAGGTGGATGACGGGAGAAGAGCGCACGCGGTCTTCCTCCTCTGGTTGCGCGCACATGGACGCAGCAGCGGCAGACTGCTGCGTCATCAGGTGCGCAGAGCTCGTGCAGGGTCCATGACGGACGGACGGACAGCTGCAGACACTCACAGGGCTGAAGGACAGAAGAGACAAGAGGACAGTGAGACTTTGACAAGTTTAAATGAAGTTTCACATACAGCAGACCCTTTCAAAATAAGTGTGTGTGTGGTGTGTGTGGTGTGTGGGGGGGGGGGGGGGGGGGGGGGGGGGCTGCAGAAGTTCAGACGCGCAGAGACGATGCTGTTACTGTCTCAGAAGAAACAAACACCATGTCATGACTGAACTTCTCTCGTGTTATTGAGAACATGAATGAAACATGAACCGGTGAAGCTGCGGCTCCATCACCAGGTGGAGGAACTGTTCATCCACACCTGGACCCACAGCGTCTGTGCCCTGGATCAGACCGGTGATCAGTGCTGGTCCATCTACTGATGCAGCGATAAAACCAGCAGAACACAAGATCCATCAGTCTGATGAACCAATGGGATTCAATATGATCACACCTGTTTAAAGGAGCTATGTGTAGGCTAGGAAGCTAACATTAGCATTAGCAGCTGTTTCCGTACAAGACTAGAAGAAACGCTGCGGGTTGCATCAAACTTTAACTCACCAACATCTGTCTCCAGAGGTGGAAACATCTCTCATCTAACCAGCATGCTAACCAGCTAACCCCAACTCAGGCAGCCAGCGGTCTCTTGCCCCCCCACCCCCGGGGTCAGTGGGACGGGCGTGTTCCAGGACTGGCCGCAGGAGGACCGACTCTCACGGCGCCGACATGCTCCACAAAAGTCCCAGGGAAGTCGCCCTTCTCCTTGGTCCGGTCGTTGGTGCCGTGCAGCCGGCCTTTGGGGCTCCGCTCGTTCCCCTCCTGGTACTCCAGGCCGGCCGCCGCCGCCGCTGCCGCCGTCACCACACATCAACAAATCACACATCACATAAAAAAAACAAGAATGTGCATTAACATGTTTTTATCTTATCACTAAAACAAACAGAGGTTCGTTCTCATGTCTGTACACGGTCCTGTGTACGGTGTCACCACCAGGTTTCCACAAACCTTATGTTGAAAAACAACGATGTCAATCTGCTAAAAGTGCCACAGAGGTTTAATACAGATCCATGAACATACAGACAATAATCACCTGGAATCATTTTGATTAATGTTGAAAATTCAAAGTTAAACGTACAGCGAGCTCAGTTGATTTTATCAGGCGTCTTAAAGACGTTGTGTGACGTGCTTCGGTCAAAACGCCCCAAGGATCAAACATCACAGCTCTTTTCACCTGCTCTAAACGGCCCTGTTCAATGCCCTGTCACTTTAAATGCAAATGAACCACTGCTAGCCCCGCCCCACCCCTTCTACCGGTACCAGGTAGGGGAGGTAACTATGCAAATGCAAAAACTAATGACATCATTATCGGACAACTGAGGGAACACATGGTTTTCAACCCGTGGAGCAAACGACAGACTATTTGTCAGCTCTCACATTTTGGGGCCAGAGGTCAAACGCACACCTGAGTGTGTGTAAAGAGCCGTCAGAAAGCGATGCTTCCATAACATGTGCCCTTTAAGGAATATGAGTATTATCAACATGTACTGCACTAGTGTTTGAATCTGTTTCTCATGCATCATCCACTTCTGTCCGTTTACCATACAATTGAACCTGCCATCCATCCATCGCGGTCACATGACGTCTGGTTTGCTCACGCTGACATGAGCGCACATGTAAAGCAGCTGAAATCAGCGAGCGACACGCTGAGATGAAGGAGATGCGGCGGTGATAATAGAGGCGTTTAGTCACGCTTGTGTCTGAGCGTCAGGCGGGAACGGCTGTCTTGTTTTCCGGCTCTGCGCGTCCTGCTCGTCTTATCTCCCGTCAGAGGGAAGGAGATCTTTGGCAGAGGGAGAGTGTGACTTCCCAAAGGAGACGGAGACTGGTTGTCCCAGATTAAATGTGTCAGATTAAACCGTCCTCCATCACAGCGGCGTGCAATTACTCACACATGCAAAACGGTGTGTCAGCTCTGCACACACTCAGCGGAGCTCCCATGGAAGCAGCGGTGAATGTTTGTCGTAGCTGTCAGGACTGAGAACGCGTCATGGACCAGTGTCTCGCGGCTCGAGGAGGCTTCATCCGTCCGGTGTGGAAAAACCTCTGTGTGGTTGTTTGAAACACTGACCTGCTCCACAGCTGCTCTTAACCTGGGACCTCAGTGACTGAAGGATGGAAAAGGTTCCAGGTTTGATCCGGAAAGTAATCCACTCCGCGTTTTTGATGGTTACCATGGAAACACCGACACAAAGTAATGGAGAAACTTTAAGAAGCTGTGACAGGAAGTTGAGTTTATAGCCAGAGAGGAAGTAGAAGGTTCAATAAAAACGACATCATCAGAGTCCAGATAAGGTCATGGTCTGGGTCCAGGTCCAGGACCAGGACCAGGACCAGGTCCAGGTGTGTGTGCCCTCAGGGATCATGTGACTCTAAATCCTTAACGAGTTCTTAATTGGTGCAGGAGGAGCTGGAAGCTGCTGGAAAATCTCATCAAAGACATCAAGTGTCACTAATGAGCTGCTGCTGATGCTCAGTCTGATCTGAGGGGGGATCAACCACTTTTATATTAAATATAACTTGCGTTACAGGAAAGTTATGAACCTGAACTCAGCTTCACTGTTTACTTGTGTTTGTGCTGTGCTTCATGCATCGTGACAGCGTGACATCTCCCCCAGCTTCAGCGCAGTCGTACAAAGAAAACATCTGAGCTTTCTTTGCTGTAATTAGCTCAGTCGGGCGGCTGAGGCTGAAGCTGCTGGTCTGTGATCATCGCTGCAGAGAGACCTGACAGGGTCAGAGGTCATGCGGTCACACTGTGCGTGCGTCAGACAGCAGCGCTCATCAGTGACCTTTTGCCAGCCCGGCCTGACCCGGTGGTTTGATGCCGTCTCCGTGTGGAAGTGTGTCCTTGTGTGTGAGCGCAGGCTGGGCTTCGCTGCGGCGTGTTTTGTCAGCTATAATGAGATGTTTTCAGACGTACGAACGCCCTGCAGATCAACACACACACACAACACACACCTCATTTCTAGAACCACCCTGTGTGCCGCGTGTTAGGACGTGCTCCAGTGAGCAGCAGGGGTCAAGAGCTCATTGGTGTGGCCGGCGGCGTCTCCTCTGTCACGAGCTCAGTCCTCTGCTTCGCCCGGAGGAACCCACCAGATAAAACCTCGCTCTGTTGTCAATTCAATTACTGCACACGTTACTGCAGGGAACATTTGTTTCCTTATCGCAGGCAGACATGTGTCGCAGAGGCAGGAAGAGGAGGATGTAAATGCACTGACACACCTGGTGGAGCACAGCACACAGGTGCAGCTGCCTTCACACACCAGGGACGTCTGTTCACACACGAAAACACAACGGAGTCAGGTTCGTTTTTTCTGAGCTTCTGCCCGGCAACTAAACGCATCAACCAGCCAATCATGTTGCCGACACAACACAACACAGCACAACACCATGACATCAGTGTCAACAACCTGTGTCTCCGACCACCTTGTCTTGTTTGACAAGGGACACAAACATTACAAAGACAACGAAACGGAAAAGGACAGCGTGTGGAGAAGCATGGGCAAACAGCTCGGACCGTGAGCTGCTGGGTCGGAGGTCGCAGAGCTGGTAACAAGACGACAGCAGCACGGCAGGTTTGGCTCACGTCGACAAACCGCTGCTGAACGATCAACCACAGGTGTGTGTTGTACGGCTGTAAGGCACGACGCGGAGGCAGAGGAGCACATGACGCAAAGTGTTTCTAAGTGTCGCTTCTGCCACGGGTTCATATCACGGCTGGTATGAACGCATTCGATGGGAATCCTCCTCCTCCTCCTCCTCCCCCTTCTTCCTCCTCCTCCGCTTCCTCTCCTTTCCCCTACTCTTCCTCCTCCTCCAAGGGGAGTCAGGCTCTGCCAACGTGGTGACGATGGCGCAGCTTCACTATGAGCTTCAGTCTGCGAGACAATGTGATTGTGAAGCTGTGTGTGTGTGTGTGTGTGCGCGCGTGTGTGTGTTGTAACACAACGATCGTTTCTTTGAACACGACATGATCTTTGACACACAAAGACTCTGTGACACAATCACACACACGGTGCCCTTGTGCTCATTATGAGCAATTACAGGGACTCTCATCATTGGTGCCTGACACCAAGTGTGTCTCTCACACACACACACACACACACACACACACACAGGACAAAAGCTCTCATCATCTTCCTGATCATCTTTGACTCCCTGCTGTCTTTCATCATCATGTTGCTCGCCCTCAACCTCACTGCTACACACACACACACTCTCTCTCTCTCTGTCTCTCTCACACACACACACACACACACACACACACAGGAGTGTCTCTGAATATTAAAGGGCATTTTAGTTTTCTGTAAAAGTTCATTAACCACAAAATTATAACATCACACGAAGCTAATGAGCATGAAACTTTAATTTGAGAGTTAATGAAGGAGTGGGAGGAGGAGGAGGAGGAGTGGGAGGAGGAGGAGGAGGAGTGGGAGGAGGGGGGGGCAGGAGGAGGAGGAGGAGCAGGAGGAAAGATGGAGGAAATAAAAGAGTCCTTTGCATGGTTTCATTGCTCCTTCTGAGCCTTCCAGCCTCACACACCTTCAGCTTTCTTCAGCTCTTGTTTAAAGCTGCTGTTTAAATAAAGTTCTTCTTCTTCAAAGCACGCGGATGAAGCTGCACTCAGACCTGTCCGAGCCGCTGACCTTCATTACTGCTTGTTGTCTGAGTAAACGCGTGACCGTCATGACGGAGTGTGTTTTACATTCATGCCACACACACACACACACACACAGAGGCATGCTGCGCTGTAAACACGGCGTACATGTGGACCGCCACGATAACAGAGCAGCACTCAGAGAGGAAGCAGCGGCGCCGACGCTCTTATCTCTGCACAAAGTGACGTGAAACGGCTCGAGGCGACTTGAAAAGCGTTGGAGGGCTCTGCACGTACGGCGTGTAATTAGAGGAAGGAAAACACACCATCCACGTTTCACAGCGCGCTCCTCTGTAGCTGCACTGCTCAGCCTCAATGAGCTGTGACACTGAGATGTGCCTGCGCGCCGGCCTCTCCGCCCGCGGCCGTAATCTGACAGGTGAAACCGTAGAAAGCTCATTAAACCTTCATGTGCGACGCCGTCGTCAGGCCGACCGCGTCCCGCTTCTATAGGTGCAGCTCAGAGTCGCTCTGTCGCTGTGAGTGAGTGGAGAACAAAGATGACGCTCGGCCACAGCAACAACGTGTGCGAAACACACCCGGTCCAACGCATCACCCCATCAGGTCCTGGTCCTCTTCACGTGTTCTGCATCTCCATGGAAACATGTGGTGTCTGTGTATCTGAGGGTCTGAAGGATCCACAGACAGAGGGTGATGTGTTCATCAAAGTTAGCGTGTGTGTGGTCATCGTGCCTCTTGCCTTGTTCGGGCCAATGTTCACTTCAACTATTTTGACAGACGCGCCCGTCATCATGATGTCATGGCGTGGAAACATCGGAGATCCAGGTAGCTCCGCGCCAGGTCTGCCAGCCTCTCTTCAGAGGTTGCTCACCACGTTCGTTCGCACCAGCACCTCTAGCAGCCATGTCGCAGCCGACGCATCAAACGAGCGCAGGTCACGCGTGGCAGCCATGATGCGGTTGCTTCTGCAATGTTTGCACCAAGTACATGAGACGTCCTACAGCTCCTCATCATCTGCTGCCGCTGCCTGTGCATTAAAATACGATTGATATGATTGATTTGACCCCCACCCCCCCCACACTTCCCTGTGTCACATCTGATCTGTTCTCTCTGTCCAAGTCCAATGTAATAGACTACAATACTTACCATACTGTGATGTAACGTGCGTTAGAGCAGATGATCAAAGTGAAAATCTTCACGTGTGCAACAGCACATGAATAAATGGATGAACACGTATAGGAAACATACACATGCATGTAGATGTACACGTTCACTGTTGTTACAGCTCAGTCTGATTATTGTGTGCAGTAAATAACAAAGGAACCTGTCTGTTGGGGAACAAGGAGCACAAAGGAGGAGTCAGAGGAGGAGTCAGAGGAGGAGGGAGCGGCGGAGTGCAGGAAGGAGAAGGACATGGAGGAGTTGTTCTGGGTGAAGAGAGCTGACTCTGGGTCAGATTCACAGGTACTGATGGTCCAGGTGACATCCCACCTGGACAGCTCCAGGTGGTCTGAGAGGAGAGGAGAGGAGGAGAGGGGAGGGGAGGACGAGAGGAGAGGGGAGGAGGGGAGGAGAAGAGAGGAGAGGAGAGGAGAGCAGAGGAGAGGAGGAGGAGAGGAGAGGAGAGGATGAATGAATCATCACACAGAGTGTCTGAATGAAACAGGGAGCTAACATTAGCACAGGGAGCTAACATTAGCACAGGGAGCTAACCCCTGTGTCCCAGATGTGCTGCAGTGTCACAGATGTGGAGCAGAACAGGTCTGAGTTCACCAACACACTGAGGAGCCTCAGACTGACCGCACCAACTGACCCGCTTGTCTCTCTGAAGGTGGAGATAAAAGCTGTGGTGTGTCAGAAGAAGACGTGTCTCTGTCCACGGAGGAGTTACACCGCGTGTCAGCAGCTGTTCGCCGCCGCCTCGCAGCTCAGACCCTGACAACACACAACTTCATTCACAAAAGCTTCTGGTGTCAGGTCTGGTGCCGACCCGGTACTCAGGCCACGCAATGCATCGTGGGAGAGGCCGAGCCACGTAGCGCGGGACAATGAGGACGGCAGGGGGCGGAGCTCAGGCTGAAACAGCAGCGGCTCGGTGTCAGGAGGACGTGGTCGTAGGCTGGTGTCACTTCTCCCTCATTACAGCTGCTCGTCCTCCTCCCTGTCTCCTTCTCGTCCTCCTCAGCTCCCACCGACTCTCCTCCTCTCTCTCTCTCTGTGCCTCAGGGTTCCTCCCTCCTTCTCTCCTCTACTTTCACACTAATGAGGACACGGGCTTGTTTAGCGTGTGCACATCAGATCAGATGGCGTGCTGCTGCTGCTGCTGCTGACATGAAGCTGCGCGCGGCGCATGGTGGGTTGAGATGTTGGCGCCGCGGCAGAGGAGCGCCCCGGACAGATCGGCTCAGCGACGCTCTCTGAATTCACTTGATTGGTTTGGTTGTCTCTGGAAATGAAGCTTGTTTTGATCCATAAAGTTCAGATTGAACCGAGTGCGCGGAGCTGCCGACACGCCGCACGCCGCACGTCAGCACCTCGCGCTCTTCAGGCGATTCAGTTTATGAGCCTCGACAGGAGCCGTTAAAATTTAACTTCCTGTTTATTACGGACATTAAAGATGCATTTTATTTGTCGACTACGCTTTCAGCTGGAATCCACGTCAGCAGGGTCTGAATCAGAGGCTGCATCCGCCTCACATGGGAGTCTGTAGGTCCAGATACAGGTCCCATACGCATTAACACCTGATTACATGGTCCCAAACACCCCCACAGTGGACCGTACCACCTCTTCACCTCACTGCAGCACAATATAATACACTTAGGCTGTTCAATACACCGGTCATCCCCAACGTGAGCAAACTGAGCCGCTGTGCGTTGACAGCTTCAGTCGAACGCTCACAACCACCTGCAGCTGACTCGACCCCTCACTGACGCGTTCACTGAAGCAGTTTGTGTTTTCCTCAGACGCGCAGGTGGCGTGCGGAGGAAGCTGCTGCTGCTGCTCCCAGGTGGAGGAGGTGGTGCGTGTGGACCTGACGACCTCGGGGTCGACCCAGAAACTGCCGGAGACGCGGCACACGTCCTCTGGACCCGAAGAGGACACGTCCGCACCGCCTCATTTCACCTGCTGATTGACTCCACCTGTCTGACCCCAGATCAGCGGAAGAAAGGAGGCGGATTAGCGGATTGTATCACACGTCAGGTGAGTTTTCATTCAGGGTTTTATATGAAGATAAAAGAGGAATAAAATTAACACAAGCTGCTTTAAATCCTTTTCTAGTCTGACTCCAGCATCTGGATCAGAGGATTCAACTCAACCCGCACGTTCACGCCGCCGCGCAGAGGTCGTCCTCTTGCTGTCTGTGCTCTGCAGCGCCACTGCTCCTTGATCTGCTCCTCATCTCCCATTCAGCGCCTGCAAACATCCTGGACAAAGACTGCAGCCGCGCTCATTGTTACACGTCTGAGAAGATCACTGTTGATCCACAGATCTCCTGCGGTCATTCTCCTGCCTGCTCGCTCATAACCAGTCGGAGGGCGCCACCGCCCACACACAGATGACATTATTGTGACAGCAGATTTACCAACAGCCTGAGCTGAATGGGACTGTGATGGCGAACCACTCGAGTGTCTCACTCTCACACACACACACACACACACACACACAACAACAACAACAACACAGCAGACAAAGACAGCGATCAGTACGAGGACAGGCGTCAGGACTTTCCCCCGTAAAGACCTGATGGTTGTGAACTCATAAACGGTGTCGTGGTGCGTTCGAGGCACGGCCGCAGCCGTCGGCGTGGCGCGTTATTGCAGTAACAGACTTGTCATATTGTCCACGGTCTCTGCATGCTGTGCTGTTATTGTCCCATGTGCATTAGGCACGGCACCTCAGGAGGCAGTCAAATCACATCAGAGCGCGCGGAAATGAAATCACAGGCCACATGTTGATGTTTCCTGCTGAAGCAATTCATCCTGATTTACAGCAGCGACGCGGTGAGAACGCGGAGCCGCAAACTCAGAGCACGCACATAAACAATGCTGTTGTTTTCAAATGAAGCGGCAGCTCCTGCTCTGTCACACGGCGTCACGGCGCTCATGGAGATCAGGTTTACAGACGACAGCACGGAGCTGCAATACATCACAGCAGAGCTCATCACCTCCACCTCTCCTGTCAGAGGGCACCAACACTTACACACACTTACACACACACTTACACACACTTACACACATTACACACATTTACACACACTCTTACACACACTTACACACACTCTTACACACACTCTTACACACACTCTTACACAGTACACTTACACACACTTACACACACTTACACACACACTTACACACACTTACACACACACTTACACAGTACACTTACACACACTTACACAGTACACTTACAGTGTGTGGAGGGGCGCTTCATCTGGTCTCACACTCTGCAGGGGGGGGGGGGGGTCATTCATTCTCACAGGACCTGTGTGAAACACACCTGTATCAGTACAGCAGGCTCACCTCTCCTCAGGTGTGTCTCATGACGTCACCTTCATCATTTGGTTTTACACCAACACATTGAATCGTGATTTACAGGATTCCCTGAAGGCAGCACAGACATATGTGTGTGTGTATATATATATATATATGATGAAGACCAGTCACCTTTACACATAAAGACGGAGCTCAGTGGTGGAGGTGGAGCTGCACCTTTCTGGTGGAGCAACGCGGCGGTTTCAGGTGCTCACCTGTGGAGAGGCGCAGGTGAGCAGCCTCGCTTGACTCCGGGAAGCTAACATGCTACAAAACACGTCTGTGCTTCATGAAGCTAACATGCTAACAGCGGAACAACCACCACCACCACCACAACAACAACAACAACACGAGGCCGCGTGAGGCGTCAAGTCTACGTCACGTCCGTTTTAGCGGGTTTTGACCCGATTACCGGCGCGATCAACCGGAAGTGATGCGATCAGCAGGTTAAAGGTCACACAAGAAAAACACACTTAACAAAATAAAAGTTCCCCACGATAAATACACACACACAAACACAAGTCAAAATGTGTGTATATACATATATATATATTATTGTATGTTTGTCTTTGCTGAAAGTGTCTTGTTACATCATCAGATTTTTAAAAACGATGTTTTGAATTAAAACCTAATGTTTAATTTAATGTATGTAGCTAAATACAAAGGTCAAAGTGCAGTCACACCAGTAAACATGATGACATGTGACACATGTCAGTGACAACAACTTACTGGAACGGAAGAAATCAGATGTTGTAAACCGACAGTCGACAGCCGCTCGGCAACAATGGACGATGGCTGTTACTGATCATTATTGATGATGATTAATCACAGCAGTCTCACCTCAGCCTCACACACAGGTGAGGCGATGTGGTCCAGGAGCTCACCCCTGTTGAGACTGAGGTCGACTGTTCACACAGCAAACACGACCTGAGGCCTCTGGGAAATCACTCTGTGTTCACCACTGCATCGTGCTGTCACATCAATTATTGATCGAGCGTTTTGGGACCTGTTGAATTAGAGCGTCGTTGTGTGTCTGTAGATTCTCATACGGACGCAGGAAGCCTGACACATAGAGATAAGACGAAGAACCGAAGCCGACTGGTTTCCTTCCTCGGAGAGAATTAACGCGGCGTCTTCTCGTTCTCCACCGTTTGACTTCCAGCTGAGATGTTAGAGCAGAGTTTCATATTCTCTTTCTTCTACACTTCAGATGTCTCAATAGCAGTGGAGAGACTACACAGGGACTGGGAGAGACGCAGGGGCGATGCACAGACATGAAGCCTTTTATGTTAGTTTACTTTCAACTCCTGTAGGAAAACGATGGAGATGATTCTTCAAAACCCGCGAGATGTTTCTGTTTTTATATCTTTCTTCAGCCCGTGAAGAGCGTCGGATGTTGTTGTCTGCAGAGCCTGCACTTCAAACATCCACAGATAACAAGGAGAGGAAACGTGACTGGAAGCCTGTTCTTCACTCCTCTGTGTACGGAAGCCCTGAGAGGGAAAAAGGGTTTGTTTTTGTAATACTTATTTCCAACCCTAGGGAATGTAGTTTCAAAATAGAATAAAATAAAAACGTCCCTGAGATAAAAAAAAAATAAGGAGGTAAACATCAGGACTAAACCAGTGAACATGTATTTAAGCCCTGTGATTGTGTGTCAGTTGTGTAAAGGTGAAAAGCTCCTGTGCAGAGTCAGGACGACAGGTGTGACCCTGAACAGTCGAACGGTGACCTCGCCGTCGAATCGTCTCAAAATGTGGTTATGAAAAAACGATCGTATCAAGGGTGCACACCGAAAGTGAAACTGACTGTAAAAGTGAAACTTTTCAGCTCAGACTCTGTGGCGTGCAGCAGGCAGGTGGAGCGCCGCGAGGTCCGACCGTGTTCACAGAACAAACGGGCCGGACCAGAGACCACAGGTGTGGCGGTTTTGGTGTTTGTGTTCACACACACTCAGGCCCAAAGGTCACCTGGGCCGACCTGAACACTACCTGTGTGAGAACCACTTCAATCAGCCACTACAGTCGTACGATCCTCATGAGCCGAGGTGAGAGCAGCACAGGACCATCACAGCAGCATCTACGGTGATTTCTATTGGCTCTTTCTTGGGGGGGGGGGGTCCTGTTATTGTTATCTTACACCAACAGATGGATTAAATTTGTTCATTCAGGTGTTTTAGCTCTTTTCTCTCTGGGTGGGGGACCCCCCCCCCCAGTCAGGACAGTAGATATTCACTGAATCTAAAGAGGCTGTTTGATCGATGTGAGAAGTTGCTTCAGATGCATCACACTGACAGACGTCACCTGAACATCACCAGGTGCAGCTGCAGCCTCCACCCACCACCAGGCTCCAACAGCAGCAGCAGCAGCAGCGTCTACACACCCCAACACCTCAGGGGGGCAAACAGCAAGAGATCCCGCCACAATAAAGGCACAACAGGCGCCTCAGCAGAGAGCAATCTATTAACAGCAAACATCCCTCTCTCCACCTCCACCGCTCTCACGCTGTTCTCTCCATCCCTCGTGTTCTTCTGCTCTTTGAGGAGAAGAGACGACTTCAAAGGCCGGTGGTGGTCGTCATCGTGGCTCCGGCAGCTGTCTCCTCCCTCGGGTATAAATATTCCATCAGCAGCGTAAAGTGAACAGAGTCCCGCCTGAGTGCAGTAAGCTGCTCCGACACATCATGAAATATTCAGATATATAGGCGACTGTGGGAGCTCAGCAGAGAGTGTGTATGTATGTATATATGTGTGTGTGTGTGTGTGTGTGTGTGGCAGTGTGATGTACAGTGAAGTGAAGGCTGCTGGGCTGTTGAACTGGGATCAAACATCAAACAAAGGGACTGGAAATCAGAGGAGTGAGCAGTAAACTCTGGACGTGTGAGAACAGTTGTGTCCTAGTTTTCAGCTGCTTCTCCAACACAAACCACAGAACATCCATCAAACATCCATCAAACATCCATCACATATACATCTGCACCTGGTTTCAGTCCAGTCCTCCCGTTGACAGACTTCCTCCTGAACATCCCTCATGTGGAAGACACCAGGTGAAGCTTGAGGTTTTCAGACCAGATGTTAACGTGTGAACTTTTTTCCTCTGTTAAACCTTTGGATCTGTGTCTGACCTGGATCAGGACCCACGAGAGTCCCACCAGAACCAGATCCAGACCTGATTCCTCCACAGGTTCCTGCAGCAGTGAGGCTTGATCCATCCAGCGCCGTCACAACCTCCTCCTCCAGGTGTGGTCTTCACCGTCATGATTAGACGACCCGTCAGCAGAATACATAATCTATCAGCAGGTCTCCATTGTTCCATACGGTGGCCCTGAGGGGTCAAAGTTGTGCAGACGGCTACCTGTCAGTGAGCTTTGTTTGGTTTATTAGAACGTCAACATCACATGATTCACATAGTGTTGATCAGCTGGACTGTTAGCTTAGCATTAGCCTTTAGCCTGGTCCCTCACTTCATTGCGTCCCTCAGAAAACACTTTGTTTTTGTCAAAGTGATGACGTTCTTCTCTGAGCCTTCAGGGCCACCGTACGTTCAGCTTCATCAGAAACGTAGATGAAGAGTCAGAGGGTTCCTCCAAAGACGGTTTGGAAACAAGACGCTCCAGACGAGTCAGGTGGGTTTCACCACTAGCCCCGCCCTTTAGGAGACCACCAGCAGCAGCAGCAGGTCTTTGACTCGTATGGGAGAAGTGAACATGAGCTCAGATTATGGTCGATTCTTTCGCTCCATAGTCACTGAGGTAAATCCTGGAGTCATTTCTCACAGGCCACAGACCACAAGATGACCTTTGACCCCAACCTGTCTCTGTCTCACCAACATGCTCTCACCAGATCTGGCACGGATCTCCTAGGTAACGGCAACGTCAACTAACGCTCACTAACGCCCGCGCTAACTAATTGTCATGATGCTCAACAGGACTGTTAGCTGCGTACATGTTAGAGTATCTGCTATCATCCAGGACAACACTGCCCCCTGTGGAGCCACACCGCACCTGCTGCAAATGTGTGTGTGTGTGTGTGTCTGCTGCAGTGATGAATGGTGGTGCTGCTGCATGATGATGGTGGAGCCGACTCTTCTAATGAAAACTGACTGTGAGGCTCTGAGTTCAGCAGCAGCACAGACTTGACGCCATATTTCACTTCAGCTTCACACTGTCACACAGTTTACAGTAACACACACACGGCTGCCCTTCACACACACACACACACACACACACACTTTCCTTTTGTTCCACTCCACCTGAATCCATCACTTCCTCCTTTGTAAACACAAACATGGAGCGAACGAAGCCTTGAACCAGGACCGAGACAGAGACAGAGACAGAGAGAGAGAGAGAGCAGGTCCTGGTCTCAGAGCTGGTTTACAAACGACGATGGCGTCTCACGTGTCACATCCATCTCAGCTGATTGTTCTGTAAAAATATGAGCTTGGCATTTACATCACGAGTCCAGTTTTAAATCAAATCTGAGTCTAAACACATGGGAATCCTCCGACCTGCATGGACGCGACAGTAAATCTGAACCGTTTGACCTTTCCTGCTCGTTAGTGAACAGAACCTGCGTCCGTCACTGCTCACCAACGTTTCACCACAAACAGCACACTCCCACTGCATCGCCGTCTAAGATGAAACCCTCACAGCTCACGCTCGGACCTGAGGTTACACGTCATCTCCGTCCACACACCGTCACACCAGTGAAACCTTCAGGGACCGTGGGAAAAGGTCTCACATTTTCACTCTCACCGGACACCTTTCAAAAAAGCAGCAATTATTCCTCGTGTCCTTTTCCCGGCTCTGCGGCACACTCACCCCACGAGGGCGGGAACGTAACACGCTGCGCTCTACTGTACACACACTCCACTGTGTGTTAAGTGTGTGTTTGAGAAACGTTAATGTCAATCCTCTGTCTGTCGTGGGCACAAGTCATTTCCATGAAAGAGGGAGCTGCTCAGAGATCCTGAGACACTCTCATGTAAAGCCGCTCCCACATTATTTACTGTTGTTCATCGTTCCTATGATGTCATCCATTGATCTTCATCCATTCTTTGATCCATTTGTTTTATTGATTCGACTGAATTCACATTTATTTCTTATATAGCTGTGTGTATGTTAAGCCTGTTTTCCATTTTCTTGTTTTTATTGATCTGATGAACATGTAATCAATTGGAAATAGACTCCAATCATACAAATATGGATCAGTATCTGTAAAGGGGGCGGGGCTAAACCCTTGATCAGCTCCATTCAGAAAGGAGCCGTGTGAATTGTTACTTTCTTGTTGAAGAGTTCAGTTACTGGACGAAGCTCCTGCTCCTGTGTCACATAAACTGAGGACAACAACTCCCATGATGCCACACTGTTCTCCTCATCACCAAACCACGGTCTGTCTTCCTGTTTTACTTTGAAGTCTTCTGCATGTGTCTCACTCACCTGTGTGTGTTCGTCCCACCTGAGTCTCTCCTGTGTCCTCGTGCTCCTGCGTCACATGCCTCACTTCATCTTTAGCTCCACTGCACCTGTCTTTGTCTGTGGGTCTGCAGTCTGGGTCCATTTTGGGTCGGTGCCCGGGCGCAGCGCCCCCTGGTGGCTCAGGTGAACATGTTGGACCTGCATCTGCTCTAAATCACAGGCGTGACAAATAAACAGGTGACTGTGGGATGTCAGTGTGAACAGGATGATTACTGAACATCTGTATGTGTGCAGAGCTCCCTCATCACCCATGCTCACCCATGCTCACCCATGCTCACCCATCCTCACCCATGCTCACCCCCACATATGTCAAGTGTGTACAAGATCATTTACAGACCTGAGAGCTGCTCGGTGCACCTCTACGGTCCCCACTCATCTCAGCCAAGGGCACTGCAGTCGTTCCTCCTGACAGACCAGTCACTCACCCCCCCCCCCACCCTCACCCCCCAGCTCCATATCTCTCTCTTCCTGACAACATCTCCATCACTCCTCCATCCTCATCCTCGTACAGCCTGAACCTCCTTGAGTTAGAAGAAGAAGAAGACAGACGAGTGCACGAGGCCCAGCATGGGGCCGTGGTAATGATGCTGGAGATGGAGGGGGAGGTGGGGGGATGAACGGATGGAGGGATGAGAAGGGAGGAGAGCCCAGGGCACCACGGGAGGTCGAGGAAGAAAAGCCTGGATGAAAGTGGACCTGAGTGAGGGAAGATTGAGCTGGGCTGCATCTTCAAACAGTCTGATTTAACTCTGGGCCTGTGTCTTCACCTCACCCTCCTCACCCTCCTCACCCTCCTCCATCCTCTGCCCCCTTTGCCTCCCAGCACTAAATGATGCAACGTGCTATCAATAGTGAATGCTATACACCGACTTTATATGAAGTGTGTGGGGCGGAGGAGGCGGCGCTGTCAGCCAGCAGGAGGCTCAGAGTCAACGTTATCTGACTCCTACAGACGGCTCCAACCACAGACACAGAAAAATCAGAGTCCGCTTAAACACTGACAGAAAATGGGTCATGGTCTAATTTGCCGAGAGTCAGAGAGAAGATCAAACCGGAGGAAGAGAAGAAGAAGAGAAGGAGCTGGTGAGCTGCTGTACATCATCAGTTTCATGTCTTCTCTTTCTCTCCCTCGCTCTGCAGCAGCGGATCACAAGTCTGCACTTCCTCTGCTTTGGTTGTTTTAATGAATGACCAGAGGCAGAGCTGCAGAGGAGCAGCAGAGTGAGTCTGGATGATCTGCTGCACGGTACGTGATGAATTTTAACACGCTCTCATGTTGTTCCTCTGACCCACTTTACCTCAGCAAAGACACAGTCAGTGTCGCAGTGTCGCAGTCTGGTACCGACCACCGGAGGACGAGTGGAAAACACAGGTCATTTCATTTCAACTTGTCACACTGAGCTCGAATCAGATGTTTCTCTGCTTCCTTTGTTTTACATCAACAGACACAGGGGGGTGGGGGGGGCTGGACCCTGGTGCAGACACGGCACAAAAAGTTATTTGACTCACGGAGAAACAAACGACAGGAACAAACATGAAAAAGACTGAGGTTAAATACAGGAGAAGAAACAAGGCACAGGTGAGACACCTGAGGTGATACAGCCAGACGCACACAGGAAGACAGCACTTCAAAATAAAACAGGCCACAGACGCAGCCTACACGCCGTCTACGGAGGCAACGGCCTCGGAGGTGCTGCGTCAGCCGCTGGTAAATGGGACGCAACACGGTCACGACAGTCAACCTGGTTGAGTTGAACTGGTTCGTACTGGGATACTGGGGGGGTCAGTGCCTTAACGTTTTAACATCAGGTCTAAAAGTGATAGGAAGCTGCTGCTGCAACAACGAGGCATTTTCAGTGGTAACAGAACGTGTGTCTCAGGAGCTCAACATTAAACAAAATGTAAGTTCCTTTTATAATGATCCACCCAGATTTATCATGGAGGTGGACTGTCGGATGAGAACCAAAAAAAAAAAAAAGGAAGAAAAGGAAAAACAACAATGAAATAAATAAACGAAACCAGGGCGGATAAATAAGACAGATAAGTGATCCTCAGAGACAGAGCCTGAAACAGCAACAGGTTTCACACAGAGGAGAGCAGAGAGGGAGTCCCAGGGGAAATCTGGAAAACCGTGATGGTGGCACCTCCACAGAGACCATCTCACACCACACACACACACACACACACACACACAGCCTGGGGTTGGCATCTGTTCATGTGACGGAGAGTGATGTGAGTTGACATCAGACATCTGTAGCCTGCAGTCTCCCCTCAGCTCTCAGATCTGCCACCTTCACTCTTATTTACCTAAACACACACACACACACGTCTCTCCTCCATCCTCCCCTCATCCCTCCCTCTTCCTCTTCCCTTCATTACATTACAGACCGTCCCTCCCCCTCCCCCCGCTGCCTCATCCTTCATCCTCCCATCATGTTGCTCCTCTGTGATTCAGACTGAAGCAGCCGATCACAGGGGGGGGAGGCAGCTCTGGGCTAAATTGAGATGTGACTGTGGAGATGAGTGGTGTTTAATCTGTGTGAGAGGCTCTGTGTCTCCATCGTGGATCCCGCTCTACGCTCAAACTCATTCACGCTACGAGGCGACATTAAAAAAAAAAAAAAAAAAAGTGCTAAATTTGAGCTTGTTGACGTCTCTGAGACAAAGAGTTGGCTCACAGCTGCTGCGTTTAGAGGCAGATTAACTGGGTTCAGACACTTGAACGTCACCTAACAGTGGCAGGTTTGGAGCTCCCAGGGGGGAAAGGGGCAATAACAGCTATAAACCCCCTGAAGGCTCCATACAGGGGATCACAGCTGCTCCCAATCATCCTCAGTGTTGCCCTCGATACCGTCATTAGCATCTAGCTCCTGACAGCCTGGATGTGAGGTGTTCAGGGCGCATCTGTAAACCGCGGTGTCTAAAGACTGTCTGCATATGAGATGTTTCAGGACGATCAGAAAACTGTAAACAGCAGAAAATGAAAAGTGAATAGGTCACATCGCAAACAAACAACATGTTGTTATCAATTCATCTTTGAAAATCAACAGGATCAGAAGCATTGTTTTCTATCACATGCTAACATGTATCTCTGCTATCATCATCAAGTAGTTAGCGTGCAGTTAGCATGCAGATAGCTGACATGTAGCATGTAGTTAACTGGCATTCAACTTGCAGTTAGCATATAGTTTGCTGGCTGTTAGCATGTAGTTAAACAAATTAGCATATAGTTAGCAGGTAGCTGGCTGGCAGTCAGTTAGCCCTTTAGGCCACAGGTAACTGACGTGTCATCTGTCAAGCACCAAGCTGTGCTTTGCTGCCCCCAGAGAGTGAGGTGTAACCCCCCCACCCACCCACACACACTTCTCCTCGGGCTGTCATGTTCTCACTGTGACATTTCCATCATCAGCATCATTAGAGGAACTATGACTCCTGTGTGTGTGTGTGTGTGTGTCTGTGTGTGACTCTACACTCTTTAAGTCACAGGAACATGTGTCGCTTCAGGTTGTATCCGTGTGTTCATGTTGGTGATGTCAAGGGACTTGTGTGTGTGTATGTGTGTGTATGATCATTAACACACACGCTGTTTAAACTAAGCAAACATGTTAATGTGTCACTTTAACCTGTGTGTGTGAGTGTGTGTGTGTGTTTGATTGTCTGATGTGAAACTGTTCACACCTGTTCACTCACCTGAACGCAGCATTGGAGGAGTTTCTCTCTGTCGTCCTGCAGGAGAGACTTCACATCCTGTTACTGGAGGTGTCTATACAAACACACACACACACACACACACCTGTATATGTGGTTCTTCTCTGTGAATTTGATTGATTGATTTGATTTTCAGACCATTCTTCGATTTCTTCACCTCCTCCTCCTCCTCCTCCTCCTCCTCCTCCTCCTCCGGGACTCAGAACAGCTTCGTGTCCATCTGACCAACAGAATCAATTGTGCTGCTGATCAGTTCGAAGCCTCCAGACCTTCTGGGACCAGAGTTTGACAGTGACCTTCTCCTCTGGTCCTCAGCGCCGTCAGTGTCATCGCTCTGATCACGGAGAAGAGAAACAAAACGAATCAGAACATTTCAGCACAAACAGCTTTTCATTTGTCAACACAGTGTGTGTGTCTCGCTCCTGATGAGCTGCCACCCTCGTTACACTCTGATGTTAACGAGCGTCAACTGTTTCTTAGTCTGAAACATTAAAATGTTCAAAAAGTGCAGGTGATGTGAGTCTGACTGTCCGTCATCTCTGGCAAATGATATCAACTGTTAAATGCAGCTGAAACAGTCGACCGGCCTGAGTGACCTCTGACCTCTGACACCTCAGCTCTTCAGTGGTGACAACGTTTCACTAGGTTCAGGGAATAAATAGAGATCAGGTTAAAATAAGTTCTTAAAGGAGCTAACATCATGCTAATGCTACACAGCTAATGTTATTGTAAACAGCTCACATTTAAAATGGAAAATTTTTTCTTCTTGCTACTGAAGCTAGCATGCTAACTAGGTAGCTTCAGTTGGCCCGCCCCGTCACTTTCTAATACCGAGTAACTGCGGCGTCCAGTAACAGATGCAGTATCATAAAAGCTATCACTAGAGGTCAAAGGTCAAACCTGATAAGGAGACCTGTCTCTTTACAACATGTTGAGGAGGAGCAGCTCTGATCCAGACCTGTGCTTCTCCTGGCTCAGGTGCGTTTGTCAGCCAGGTGTAGCTCACCATTCTGAGGCCGACGACCAGAGCTCCGGTCTGAGCGGTGACAGCGCAACTTGTTCTGTGATCGGTTTGATCGGATCGATGGGAGGGTCCTCCAGGGAGCGCCGGAGAACAGGGGACGGAGTTAGGATGAACGAGTGAGCACCAGAAAAAGATTACATCCAGCAGAAAGATGGAGGGAGAAGGAGGAGGAGAGTATTGATCGAGTTCAGGAGGAGGAGAGGAGGAGTGAAGGACACCTCCACATTGGGCCCAATTTGTCTCCACCTGAAGCTGTGATATCATCAGCTCATCAACTTCCTCCATCACCACTGATCAGAAACACATGTGACCAACTGCAACACACACACACATACACACACACACACACACACACACACTCAGACAATCAGTCAGGGGTAAATGTGTAGCAGAGTGTGTGTCCTCTGACTGGAGATAAGCAGACTTTGAATTACTCTGGTCTGTGGAGCAAGAACATGAAAAAAAAGTGTTAATGGCAGTGTCTGCACACACACACACACACACACACACACATTCTGTGTTGTTAATTATGCGTCCTTCATGCTGATAAAAGTGTGTGTGAGGACCCGGGAGGCTCAGGCCCAGAATCCATCGTTGACATTATCGTCTTCTGCTTCCTGGAATCGTTTGATTGGAGCTTCCACGGCAACAGTGTCACTGAGAGACACTGCAGGAGCTAATGCTCACACACACACACACACACACACACACACACACCACACACATACATTTTGATGTTGCTTGTAATGTTGTCCATTTGTCTCAGAGTTCACTTCCTGTCACTGCATCATCAGAGCCATATCCCAGAGACCTCGCTGCGTTCTCTGCTCAGCTGTAATGTTCTTGGATGTGTGTGAGGTGGGGGGGGGGGGGGGGGGGGGGGGGGGGGGGGGGTGGTTGGTTCTGGTGGAGAGGCTTTAGAAGACTATGATGAAATATGACACATTGGTCATTGCCACATGCAGCACACTCAGCCTCATCATAGGAGGTGTGTGTGTGTGTGTGTGTGTGATGGTTATTGTATGAGGACAGCAGAGATGAGGGACCAGGGATGTAATCAGCTGTCAGTGTGATGCAGGACACGGCGTGTGTGTGTGTGTGTTATTTATTTATGTACTTTTCCTGGTGGTCTGATTCCTCTAATGGAAAATCTTTACAGGTGTCAAAGAGCTGTGATCACACACAACCCAATGAAACTACAGAGCCAGATATTAAGTCTCAGAGTGTGATCTCTCTCTCTCTCTCACACACACACACACACACACACACACACACACACACAGTAACAGGAGTCAGCAGGCTGTAAAAACCCTGCAGTGATTGGATCACTGGTAATACAATCAGATTCCTCCTCACACTGACCACACTGTGAAATGATCTGTGTATACACACCTTCACACACACACACACACACACACACACACACACTGGCGAAGGTGACAGGAGAAGAATAGAAGCGTCTCCTCTCTCTCTCTCCATTACAGCCTCGACAGCATCCCATAATAATGTGCATGTGGATCCATCATCAGCTCAACAACAATACACCACATGTCTGCATCTGTGGCCCTCGACCATTACACTGTGTGTGTGTGTGTGTGTGTCTCTGTGAATCATAACAAAGCCTGGTCTTCAGCAGGAGGAGATGTGTCACACACTGACATGTGTTCATACACACACAATACAATACATGTCAATCAAACTGAATGATCGATCAATTAATTGAGCATCAGATCATTTGTTCAAAATTCAAAGGAGAAAGGTTTGAAAAAGAACATTTAGTCACTGCAGCTCATTACTCACTCGTTCACTCACTCACTCACTCACTCACTCAGCCACTCACTCACTCACTCACTCACTCACTCACTCACTCGTTCACTCACTCACTCACTCAGTCACTCACTCACTCGCTCACTCACTCGCTCACTCACTGTGATGCTGTGACTCGGCTCGCTGTCAGCACCAGCTGTCATTCATCCCTGCTGCATTTGATTGACAGGTGTACAACAGGAAGGTACAGGTGTCGCTTTACCACGAGGTCAAGAGGTCAGCTGACTGACTGACACACACACACACACACACACACAGCCCACACAGCATCCTCTCTCAGACTGAACTGGGCTCTGAGACACAGGGGACACAGCTGAGACACTGAATGCGGACATGTCTCTTCCTCCTGCCTCGTGTGTGTGTGTGTGTGTGTGTGTGTGTACTGTACAGTTGTACTGATTTCCCCAAGGCTGCTCACTTCACTCTTATGGCCTATTAAAGCCCCATGATAGAGGAGCTCTCAACTGACACACACACACACGCACGCACACACAGCTCATGCCCAGGTGCATTGTGGGTCTGAGTTGACGAAGGTTAATGTGAAGCAAATAATGTGGTGTAAAAGGTCAGAGCTGTTTTCTGTGTCAGTGTTTATGAGCTGCACGGGTGGACCAGTGGACCGGTGGACCAGTGGACCAGAGGACCAGAGGACCAGTGGACCAGAGGACCAGAGGACCAGAGGACCAGAGGACCAGATGAACCAGAGGACCAGAGGACCAGTGGACCAGAGGACCAGATGAACCAGAGGACCAGAGGACCAGTGGACCAGTGGACCAGAGGACCAGAGGACCAGACGAACCAGAGGACCAGAGGACCAGACGAACCAGAGGACCAGAGGACCAGTGGACCAGTGGACCAGTGGACCAGAGGCCCAGTGGACCAGTGGACCAGACGAACCAGAGGACCAGAGGACCAGACGAACCAGAGGACCAGAGGACCAGTGGACCAGTGGACCAGTGGACCAGAGGCCCAGTGGACCAGTGGACCAGACGAACCAGAGGACAGAGGACCAGTGGACCAGTGGACCAGAGGACCAGTGGACCAGTGGACAGATGAACCAGAGGACTGGTGGACCGGTGGACCAGTGGACATGTAGACCAGAGGACATGTAGACCAGTGACATCCGGTCTGATCCAGTCCGATCTGATCTCTCTCTCCTGTGACGTCCCACAGTTAAAGTATGGAGCTCACACACACTCGTGGTTTGTGTGTAACACACTTCCGTTACGTAAACCAACAGCAGCAGCAGGAGGAGGTGGAGTGAGGTGAAGTGTGTCTAAACAGATGAAGCCGTCACAGACATAACGAGGCTGGAGACACTGTGTGTGTGTGTCTGTGTGTGTGTGTGTGGTGTGTGTGTGTGTGTTCATGCATACATGACTCTGTATGGATTAGACGCATCAATGGAGGCCAACACCCTGAGAACGCCTGACGCTGTTGAACGTTCATCTTCACTGTGTGGTGTCGATGAAGGAGAAGATGAAGTGAAGGATGGACGGACGGACGGACGGACAGATGGGACACAATGGTGTGTCCTCAGTCCGAGCCCTGTGTTCCCTCGCCAAGATCCCCCAGAACCCCCCCCCCCCGACCTCTGACCCCTGCACTCCTCACCCACCCTGTGGTGACGTGGGAGAAGTGATGATCTATCAGGTGTTCGTATTAGCCATGTTAATGCTAATGCTATGCTAATGGTGTCTGGCTCCATTAGCTGCTGCACTGAGTGATGGACGTGCGTCCCTGAGCTCCAGTGGACTCTGACCGTGAGCTGACGTTCGATCCCTGATCACTGCCCCCTCATCTATGTCAACACAAGTCAGCACTAACCTGCACGACCACTCAGCATGGACACAACATCACTCAGGGGGGGTCGCTGCTCTAAAATGTAGACCTGCTTATCAGGAACTGGGGGCGGGGCTATCTTCAAACTTGATGACGGCCATGTTTAAAAGTCAAACCACGCATGACAACGACATGAAGAAGAAACGTCTTGGATTAGCTAAGTTTGTGTTCAGCATCATGATGTCATGTGATCCACCGCCACCGCAGGGGCTGATGGGAACCTGGAGACGTCCTGATGTCGCGCTCTAACCTGTCAGGGACTGGTTCTGTGCAGGTTCCAGCACCGGAGCAGAACCAGGACTGGGTTCATCTTGGTAAGAGTGAGCTGCTGCACAGTGTCTGACTCCGCCCCCTCACTCCCAGCTAATCCAAATAAGGGTGAAGGGGGAGGGGCCTGTGACAAATAACGATAATGATGTAGTGACACTAACACAACAAACCACATGTTACACATGTGTACACACACATGCAGCCTGAGAACACGTCAATATCAGATCGACTCACTATCACATACAGAGAAACACAATGACTCTGTTACACACACACACACACACACACACACGGAGCCCTGAGGTGATGAAACTGGACACTGAGTCTGACACCATTATTACAACAGTTATCAATATCATCTCCTGAGGCAATACTAGGGGTGTGTGTGTGTGTGTGTGTGTGTGTGATGAGGTCAGGATCACACCAATCAAGGCTTTAATGATCCAGTGGGGTAATTAAGACTCTAACAGCAAACTGCCCAGCAGAACACACACACACACACACACACCACACACACACACAGGGTAGCGAGTCAGGCTAACTGGTTAGCTTGCATTACAGCTAAGACACAGCGCAGCAGAAAGTAGGACCAACATGAACATTATCTGAGCGTCGGACCTGGAGCAGTAGACGACACCGTCACCGGTCTCACTCTGCTCTCCCTCCATCTCACTGTCACACCGTCCGGCTCGCTAACCACGCTCACCGGGGAGAGACGGGAGGGACGCACAGGTCTGAGGGTCAAACGACAAAGCAGCAGGTACGATGGGACGGGACAGAGTGGGTGTGGCTTCATCATGGAGGGGTTTGTGTGTCTGGAAGGGGGTGGGGGGGTAACTTGAGTAATGCGATGTAGTGTTGCACACGAGTCTCCTGGGTGGAGGAGTGAGAGATTAGCTGTCCACACACCCTCCTCACCCCCCTCCCTCTGAACCATAACAGCACACAACACACACACACCACACACACACCTGCACTGACACAACCACAGCTCAGGTTACTGTACCTGTGAGGACATCAGGCTCCAAACAAAGAGACTGGACGTGATTCATACCAGCACCAGCAAATAGCCAGAGCCCATCCATCACCAGGTGTGTGTGTGTGTGTGTGTGTGTGTGTGTGTTATCTGATCAACAGTTCAACCATTGGCATCAGTTCTTATAAACTGTCGGTAACCATAGTAACAGTGCTGATGCTGACGGTGAGAGGAAACACCCGTTAAACTGTCCCACCTGGAAACACACACACACACACAACACACACACACACACACACATACACTTTATAACATCATATAAGATCCAGTGGCTACAGGTGGCACTGCAGCACACACCACACACACACAGACACGCATGCATTGTCCCAAATTAAAACAAGGTCACCCCCCCGCCCCCCCCCCCCGCGCCCCCCTCCCCCCTCCCCTCAGACCAAGGTCAAGGCTCAATCTCTTCACCAATTTCCTCTTTTCCCTCAGAGGAGACTTTTCATTCGCTCCTCCACCTCCTCTTTATTTCTCCCCTCCCTCCATTACTAACCCCGCCCCCCCACCCCCCCCCCCACAACCAACCTCCTGCCCCTCCTCAAATCCCTCTCTTTCCTATGACCACACGTGAGTCTCTGACATCGATGCTTTTCACCATCTCATCTCTTGGACCTGCAGCAGGAACCAACACTAATGAGCCGCTTTTGATTGACAGCAGCTGCTGGGCGTGGTCACCTACAGAGAGGATGTGTCGCCATGACGCCGTCTGTCAGGAGCCAATCACCAGCTCTCAGCATCATTAGGTCTTCTTCTTCTTCTCCTGCGCTGCTATGAGCTGGAGTCAGGTTCTGTTGCTCGGAGACACCCGGCGGTCGTGGTGATGACAACGTCGTCAACGTCGTCAGGAGGACCCATCTTGACCCAGGTCTTGATCTTCTCCTGAACTGAACTGACGCAGGATGGTCAGTAGTCATGCATATTTATCATGGTAACCATGACAACCTGAGACTCGGTCGGGTTAAAGTTGCGTGTCACATGATCAGGAGCAAAGTTTGAGGTACACACGCGGTGGTTTTTGGATCGTAGATACTGACGATGGAGTCATGTGACACGCTGACTGTAAACAAAGACGCGAGAAACTGCTGCGACTT
>JAFELL010002180.1:0-18430 GCA_019059645.1 Caranx melampygus | reverse complement strand
GACATGAAGGAACTGGCAGCATCCTGTCTCTGCTCCGCAAGAAGTGAGTTACAAGAAACACAACTACAGAGGTACAACAACAACACAATGGAAAATAATGTAGGGACATACTGTGTTTGTGTGTGTGTGTGCATGTGCAGGTGCTGGGCTCTGGCTTTGTTTGGAGGAAACATGAGACGGGCTTTGATCAAAATACAACTTACTCCATCTTCTCCATCTCCATCACCCTCACTGACCAGGCTACCAGAACTCTACCAGGTACACACACACCCACAACTCATTTCATATTCATTTACTGACTTGTCATTTATATCATACTTGATTTATTTGAAGCAACATTTATAAACACACACACATATATGTACAACGCTAATTATATCAATGAAGGACGAATGCTTTATAAATCAGACTTACCTAATGATTCACATTGTAGTTTTTTATTTAGTATTATTGATTGAAATCACAGGTCTGTGTCGAAAAATCCTGAAAATGAAACCAAAAACCTGATTAGCTGAATTCAGATTGAAATAAAACAACAGTTTATCCACATGATGTACAGAAGTCACTTTATTTTGAAATACGTGATCAGAAGTGGGAATGAAACTCAATTGTGATGAAGTGGAGTTAATGTTTAATGTCTCCTGAATGGATCATTGTTTTACAATGGTCTAAATATTTTTTGTCGTAAACATCCAGTGTTGATAATGACAGGCCCAGTTTTAATTTTAACTCTCTCGCATATCTTTATGTTTTTCTGAGCAGGTCGTAGATTTTGTGTCCACTACCTGAAGATGCTCCACTCTGGTTCCTCAGCAGAGGTCGGCCTGCACACACACGTTGGATTTTTTTTTGCATACTAACAGGAACTCTACATCATTTCATCCGCTCACTGCAGCACAAGATGTAAAAACAAACACAACACTTTTAGCAGAAGTTCAGATGTGTGGCAGACATTTCAGTTGATCCCTGAACTGGCAAAAAAAAGAGATATTAAATATGAACTTACAGGAAAATTAGGATCTGAATTTCAATTTTATTAATCCCCTGTTTGTCATTTTTTCCTGTATTTAGTTATTTTACTTTGCTTTCCCACTGTTTCTAATGACGCTGGGCGAATTCCAGGGCAATTCAAAAGATTAACAGAAAACCAAGGTGTCTTCACACATGTTTCCAAGCCGGTCATTCTATATTCGGGTTAGGGTTAGGGTTCGGTCATATATATATATATATATATATATATATATGTTAATATGTCATAATATGGCATAATATTTTCAAATGTTTGTTCCTGTTTCAATATAAAAATCTTTTTATTCCTCAGATCTATGAGAAATTCAGAAGATAGAAGCCAATGAGTTTCACTATCAGGAGCAGTACTGATACACACACACACACGAAGATGTATGAAGTTTTCTATTTTCTTAATCATTAAAGCTACAACAGTAGCAACATGGTGTTATGAAAAGAATAATAGAGTTTAAATTTAGTGAGACAAGTCCTCAGGATCAACCACACCAGCAGATCAGCAGCAAACACTGAGAAACAGCAGCTTCAAAGACAGTGGGAGGAATTGAACCTCTAACCCTGAAACTGTCACCTGTGACCTCTGACAGACGGATCCCATCGAGTTTGTGGAAACATCTGGAGAACATGCAGCTGTTTCCCAAAGAGGACTTCCTGACCGGGACCAGCTCATGTTTGAGTTCGACCCAGAGGTAACCAGCACAACAGACCCAGATCTGATCCAGGGTCAGTGTGACACAACACATTAAACTCTCTGATCCAGATCAGTTCCTGTTTACTGAAGTAATTTAAAATAGTTTTCTGTTACTAAACCTGAAACAGTCTGAGTCATTTTTATAGTATCAAACTATTGTTGTGACTCTTCACCTCAGTGAAACAAAAAAAAGGATGATATTCACAAGTGTCTGAAATCCGCTGCTGGCTGTAGTAGGTTCGTCACGATACCAGTGAATTTTCCATGATTCTTGATATTCATTTGACCCCTGAACACTGGAAACATTATTTTGACCTGAAGCTTAAGTGTATTTCTCAGTTTGGCTACAAACTCTCAGAAACACATTGCGATTTTAATTTTGTTTCTTCTATTTATGAAGTCAGAATAATCCTCAACTGTGTGTGGTGTGTGTGTAGGTGATCATGTGCTGCTCTGGCCCTGCTGACTCCAGACAGAGCAACCCCTCCTGTTGCTGTCACCAGAAAACGAAGGTCTTGTCCACTCAGAGAGAAATGGTTCGGTACCTGCTACAGCATGGAGGGTATGACACACACACAAACCTGAACACCTGACCACACACACCTACCTTGAACACACAAGCTGACTCATGTTTGTGTGTCTCTGGTCTGGTCAGATATCCAGAGGAGTGGACTCAGCGCTGGCAGGAGACTTCGAGCTCCACCCTGAACTCCACCTTCCTGCTGAGAACAAGTTTATCGGTCAGTAACAGTTAAACAATGATGTCATGTTGATCATGACATCACCAGGTGTTTAATCACCTGATTCGGTCTTTTTTTGTTTGTTTTCTTTCTTCCTGTTGCAGCGACGGATTTACTTTGAAAACCTCGACTGTCCAGACACAGAGTTTCCTGTCAGATAGTGAACAATGAGCGTGGCTGCCTGTGGTACAAGAAAGACAACAAGTTCAGATCCCTAAAGGTGAGACCGCTGCAGGTCCACTGTGAGCTCTCTGATTGGTCGAGGACACGTCCAGTCTATGCTGTGCTGCAGAAACAGTGGAAACAGGGACGACAGCAGCTATGACGACCTGACAGGAAGCAGAAGTCAAAGTGCTCTAACCTGGTGGACAAATCAAATCATTACAGTCTGGTGAAAGAACAAGACTGGGCTGCGTTCCAAATGCGGGTTGAGTTTGCCCTTGTTCACTCTCCCTCAGCCCTTGCTAATACGCCACAAGGAGGCGGAGTGGAAGAGGTAGACTGAACGCACTTGCCCTTGGTCATTACACCCAGACAACAGGTCAGCCACATGTCGTAGGTGTAGCGCTATAATAGCACTTAGCCCTCTTATAATAAGAAATACCTGCAGACAGTGATGGACCGACCATAGGGCCAGAACGGCTGCCACATAATAATGTCCGTGCTGGTATGTCCGCCAAAAAAAAAAAACAAACAAGGGGGGGCCGGGCTGGCCGGTTCCTGGCGAAATTCAAGAATAGTACTCTTCTCTCCTCTCTCTTTCTCTTTTCACCTCCTCAACAGACCAATCCCATTAAATCCGTTATTAACTACACATGAACACTGGCATGGCAGCTGAGTAGATATGAATATGAAAAGTCAGATAAAAAGTTTTTTTTGTGACAAATAACTTTATAACTATATTTCTACTTACACTTGTGAATTGTTCACTCTGACATGTTGCCACTTCTAAACTATCTAATCGAATATTTACTGGCATCTCATTCATGTTCTTCTTCTTTGGTGGTAACACACACCCAATGTTTGAGGTTCATTACTGCCACCCCATGGATGTATTTTTCTTGCACCACTGCAATGCATTGTGGTGATAGACAGCTTGAAATGACCATCGATGCTGACTCGATCCCTCAGCCCACCAAGGGTCAATCTCACCAAGTTCACTTCACCTTTTCGGAGAATTGGAACAACACTTATGATAGCGGCGAGGATTCCCTGAGGACAAGTGCTGAGGGCAAGTGAGTGAGGGCAACTCAATCCGCTATTGGAACACAGTCCTGGTCTCATCTCATTAATTATGTCACATTACCACTGATTCTTCCACTGAGTCCTCTGATATTAAAGATGATAAACACTGATTTGATTATAAGTGACCTGATCAGTCACTTGTAGGTCTAAACACTGATCACACTCGCATCACCTTCATATTATGACTCATTTATGAATGTGAATTTAACATGTCATGTGTTTGTGTTTCAGCTTATATTCGTTTTAACTTGATCTCCCCGATGATCCAGAAGAGCCCAGAAAGTAAGAGACCACTGGATTATTTTCATTATCAATTAAATTGCCTAAATAACTGTGACGTGCAAAAAAAAGTATCACATCCTGATGTTTGCTTTAATATTGGATCTTAAAAAATCACATAAATAACTAATGATTTACCACAATAGATAATATAACTGACTCACTTTGATCCAGCAGTTCATCTCTAGATAAATACCAGAGCTTAAGGTGAATCTCACTCTGTTCATCATGTGTTCCATTCAGCCTGGTTCTGTTCGACCTCTTTGTGAACATCTTGGCCCACAACCTGGCTGAGCCGCATACGAGGCCGACGTGGCTCAGCTTGAGTACAAGCTGGTGGCTGAGGCACGGCCTGGTGATCCGACTGAAGGGCTTCAACCACAAGCTGCCGGTGAGGAGACACTGGGAGGTGACGTCAGGTCACTGGGGTATACTAATAAGATCCTCTTAACTCATGGAAATCATAAAGTGTTTCCAGCCAACAGCAGACCACACAATACAAGTACAGACCAAGATAGTATTGATCCAGCTTGCAATTGCTAGTGTTCCTGTCACTGGTTTCTGGCAGTGGCTTAAACATGACAAACAATGAAATTGTTTTAAGATAATTTCTTCAGATTTTCATTTTTCATTTTATAGTCTTCACAACATTTTTCCACTTTTGTTAGTTTTACCTAACAAACACCCTGTACAATCATAAACTGGCTTCCTCCTCTTGGCGTCTCAGTTGCTGTTGAAGCTGATTGTGGATCATCTGACCGACTTCAGCGCTGAGCCAGGTGTCTTCTCCTGTTCTCAGAGCAGCTGAAGAAAACCTACTTCAACATCCTCATCAAACCTGAGCGACTGGGCAAGTACGTGTCACCAAGCTGCAATCACACACCTGACACACATTTAAAACTAATCTGTCACTACCATGGAGCTCTTGGGCAAGGTTTCGTACCAGTTACTCATTTCTAATCCTCACTGCTCTTTGTAGTTTGTGCAGTTTTGGGACCAGACTCATTCAGTTTCTTGTTAGGATTACCAGAAAGATTCCAGTACAAACTCCACTTCAAAACCACTTCTCTGTCTGTAGAGATGTTCGTCTGTTGATCCTGGAGCACTGTCGCTGGCATCATACAGAAGTACCAGGCCGTTATGAAGGTCTTACTGTGGACAACCTCATGACCTTCGTCATGGGGCTGAAGGCGGAGCTTTACACTGAGGGGCTGGTACCGGGGAACTTCACCAGTGCGGTGAGACAGAGATTCATGGTGTAGAAAACAAACAAACAAACATAAAACAAATGTCACTGAGCTCATGGACGTTGTGTCCTCCAACAGGAATCAAAGACTTCCTGCAGTACTTCACTGAGTGATATCTTCATTCAATTGTTCATCACGTCTGTGTGTTTGGAACAACAACTGCTCCTTCACAATAAAGCTTCCCCTCCAGTACAGCTTACACATGTATCATATACAGCCAGAAATAGAGAATAGAGCCAGAAAACATCACATCCAGACCCTAACTTACTTCAAATGAACTGAACTCATCAGTCGAAGACACATCATCAAAGTGGCAAACTGGTTTCTAATTCAGACCAGTATGATTTGACAGGACCCCCCCCTCCCCCATGTCTGCAGAAGCTCCAGTTCCAGCCCTCTGTCTGCAGAGGTCCCTGTCTTGTTCGGGTGGTGGAGCTGCCTCAGAAACATCACCTGTGTAAGTCAAATCTCTCAACAAGGAGACGCCAACTCTGAGGTCACCGTCTACTACCAGGTACAAGTTCAATTCAACAAACTTTATCATCTCCAATCCACCAACAATCGTGTATCACCTCTTCCTCCTCCGTCTCTAAGTTGTGTTGTTTAACTCTTGGATGTGTTTCAGTCGGGGCTGAAGAACCTCAGAGAACACGCCCTGATGGAGCTGATGGTGGTGAGTAGGGAAAGCTCTATTTGATAATCACTGGGAACTATTCGACCATTCTGCGACTATTCAACCCCCCCCCCCAAATGATTGATGGAAGTAATAATATTGACTAGAAAGTAATATTTAAACACAGGAACATATTCTTTTATCCTTTAACTTTTCTCTAAGTGAAAAGAATTAAATCCCTGATAAGAAGCAGCTCAAATAGAAACAGCTGGGCATATACGTTTTAGACAAAGGAAGTGAGTTGTCATGTAGAAATAAATAAAATCAAATACAGATGAAACAGCTTCATATAAGGTGAGTTTAAATCAGAGATAGACAGAGACAGAGCAAATCTGATGCAAATATAAAAAGATCCATAATAAGTGTAATATCTAACTGCAGATGCACATGGAGGAGCCGTGCTTTGACTTCCTCAGGACCAAGGAGACTCTGGGTGAGTTACTGATCAGTAATAGATAGTGATAGCATGTTGTTCTCAAAATGAGCCCCTCTCTGATCACATGATCTCCAGGTACCAGGTGTACCCAACCTGCAGGAACACTTCGGGCGTGCTGGGGTTCTCCGTCACCGTGGAAACACAGCCACCAAGTTCAGGTGAGATGAACTTGTGTTTGTTTTTATTCAGAGAGAATCACAGGCGTTTAAAACATCTTCTTCTTCTTCTTCATCTACTGGCAGCACGGAGTTCGTGGAGGCGAAGATTGAGGAGTTCCTGGTCAGTTTTGGCGAGCGTCTGTCAGCTCTGAGTGAAGATGCCTTCAGGACACAGGTGACGGCTCTCATCAAGCTGAAGGAGTGTGAGGACGCTCACCTGGGAGAGGAAGTGGACCGTAATTGGTTCGAGGTGGTCACGCAGCAGTACGTCTTCAGCCGGCTCAACAAGGAGGTGAGAGAGGAGGAGGTGGGCAGGGTCACACCTGGCAGGTGGCAGGTTACTGACTGCAGGTCTGTGGTCTGTGGTCCTGGTCCTGGTCTGTGGTTCTTAACTCACCGTGGTCTGTGTGGCAGATCGAGGCTCTGAAGCTCTTCACTCAAGAGGAGCTGGTCTCCTGGTTCCTGGAACACAGAGACGCCAGAAGCAGGAAGCTCAGTGTTCACGTATGTTTGTCTCCACTCAGTTTTAATGTCAGGAAGATTTCCACAAAATAACAAACACTGGTTATCCCAGTATTTTCTTGGATCATTTTACCTCCATTTGTAATATTTCAAATTTCCTTCATGGAAGAATCAGTGATTTACATGGTTTTAAAAAAAACCTTCTTGTCGTCCTCTTAAATTGTAAACTGAAGTTTTAAAATGAGTATTTTGAAGATATTGTTGAATTCTGAGAATTTCCTTGTGTTTTGTTGATTAAATTGTGAAAATAATCCACAGAAATAATCAATAATTAAAGTAAGGTAAGGTTTCCATCCTGATGTGATGTAAGCACACTTTATAATTGTGCTTAAACATGTTCAACTCAATTCTTTAAACGTAAAGCACAATATTGATGAAGTGGAAAAGGTTAAATGCCCAACAATAAAATGATATAACACAAAAGTGACAAACTGGTGAACTAAACAAATACAATGAAAACACTAGAGTTTTTTACATTTTATACAAGTTTAAAGATTTAAACATCTCACATCTTCACCTCCAAAACTTTAGATTTAAAATCGTATTTGTTTCCTGTTCCTGCTCAGGTGGTCGGTTTCGGGGTGGAGGAGAACGACCCCCCAGACCAGAGCACTGGCTGCGGCCCCGACAGCCCTGATAACCCCCCTCCTCGTCGGCCTACGGTGAAGTCAGCGAACTGAACTTCCTGTCGGCCTTGTCGCCGTCGCTGCAGGACGCCACGCTCATCAGTGACATCAGAGCGTTCACCTCCTCCCTCCCACTCCACCCCTACCACAAAATCCTCAGCTAAGTCACTCCCGCTGCAGACTGACAGGAAACGCACCAGAGCCGCCACTGCTGCCGCCGCCTCCTCATTTCCTTTCAGAGATAATAAAGTAACCATGGTAACAGCTAGCATCATAATACTAATCACACTGTTTTGACTTATGAGGTCACTGTTAGGACGGCAGACACTAAAGGTGTGTCAGAGATGTTTGTTAGTTTTCATTGATGTGAGTGGTTACAATAATGCTGCATTCACTTCCTGAGGGAAGAACTGTAAATCTGAGCTTCTGAGTAAACCATATTTATAGTTGCTCAGAACAATCAGCACCAACAGGGAATCCTCCACCTCCACCGGACACGAGACCTGGGAACGTGAGTTTGTTACAAAAGGTCTGTGAAGAGTCATATTTAAACATTAGAAGGAAAACACACTTAGGTTGTGTGTTGTTGTTGTTGTTTTGTCAGGAGTCTGAACAGCTTTGTGGAAGCTTGGGGGGTTTGTCTTGTTTGGACCAGAGCACGATCACTGTCCCACATATTTATTTCTATTTTAAATGTTTTGTTTCGTCCAAGACAGTTTTAGAGTGATAAAATTTTCACACTGGAGACATTATTTGTCAGTCATCTGATCAATGTATTGATCCTCACAGCTTTGTAGGGATAGTTCAACATTTTGGCAAATTGGCCCATTGCCATAATCCCTATAGTTATAGGAGTAGGTTCATTACCTTTAATTATAGGTGCATGTTGTTTTGAGATCTGTGGGGCAGAAATGTGAGCTGCTCAGTGGACACAATGGAATGTACAAGGTCCCCTGTCCTTTAAAGCTGTGAGATTCAGGATTTTGTAAAATATTAGTTTAGACCAACTTCCAGGGTGGATTTGAAAACAACATCATCAAAGTGGTGAATGTGTTTTACAGAGGAAGTTTTGAGAAAGAGCTCACACATCATTTCTCTGTTTTCTGTAAATCACCTGATCGATATCCGGGCTGAGTGAACTGTGAAGTGTCACTGGTGCTTGAACACATCCAGCACTCAGTTGTCCCCCTTCAGGTGCTGGACCGATGCTGCTGGATTGTCTCTTAAAGATACGCCGAGGAGTTTGCTTTTGGTTATAAAAGAGTCTCATTAATGTGGATGAATCTACATTACCCACACTTGTTTATGTGTCCATTTTCGATAAATATATCATTTTATCATTGTAGTTATTTTGATACTATTATTTTGTGGTCGACTTGCCCCGCATTTCTGCCGGAAGACAGACCCACTTACGGCAACCGACTACACGCATTATAGATTGTCAAAACGTTACCAACAGTTAAACCTGCCTGTGCAATCACCTCGTCGGTGGCCACTGTTCTGTCAAAGCTCTCTGGTTCAGTCTTCAAAACCCCCATGGCTTGCCCTGGCTAGCTCGCTCATTTCAGTGCCGTATCGCTCTGGCTCATTTGCGACCACTTTGCAACCATGCACACGGAGGTTCATGGAAGTGTAGTGTGAAAACACTTCTGCTTTCCGAAACACCTCGTAGTACCTTTAAATGTTCCCAGAGTCAGATCAGAATCAAGTCCTTGTTAGTCATGTTGATGTTATTTAATTATTTGAGAACTGTAGGAAATTAAAGGTTTTACTTCTTTTGTCTTTCTCAACAGTTTAGTTCCTGAAGTCTCAGCCTCCAAAGATGAGCTACACTGTTGCGAAACCAAAGGTCACATTATATTTCTGTTTTTCTACCCAATCAGCCACAACAAACTGATCAGGTAACTTCAAATAATTAATGAATTAATTGTTCCCGGTGCAGTTTAAAGCTTCGTGTCCGTGGAGTCTCAGCCCAGATTATAACAGCAGCCTTACTGTGTCCAGTCACGTGATTATTGTGATGATGGTTTGTGTTACTGTGAAGCAGCTGAGCAGGACGTTTTTAACTGTGAAGTAATGTCATCTTTTTCTGTCCCTGGTGAAGTGAACGCAGCGTGATGACTCAGGGTTCTGGTTTAAAGTGAAAGTCTGTCGTGAAAAAAGACGACACAATCGTTATCATGTCGACACAGCAGCAGCAGCTGTGTTTTCATCCACTGTCAGTTTACATATACATGTTCACACTGTAATATTTTTGTCAATGGATGATGTATATGAAGAAATTAGTGTATAGACTTGAACAGTGGTGGCAGTGATATACAACTGTGACGTGTTTTATCTCTGAATGTACTACAGGAGTTTATGGAGGCTGGAGAGTGCCACCGAAACAATTCAACATTTTTAATTAATTACATTTGCAGCTGAAAACCTAATTAAAACAACTTAATGAAAAGTTCAGTAAAGACTTGAGTTCTCTTTGTTTATTCTGTCTTTAAATGATAAATAAAACATGTTGAAGGGTTTGTAACATGGTTCTACAAGTGATTTCTATTTTACTTCACGGGTATCAGTTCAAAAAGGAACTGAATTATTGAGTAAACAAGGCCTACACAGAAATACATAGTTTGTCCAGAGGGTGGCGCCAGAGACTACAGTAGCAAACAATGACTAATGAATTGCTAGTGCTCAGTTGAGTATAAACAAATGAGCCTATCAGTGAGATGATTGGCTGTTTCTACTTCTGTTATTTTCTATTCTAAATGCCTGCCACCAGGACATATACAGTTATCAGTCATTATATAGGTCTAGTCGGTTATGAGATGAAGATGGTTAATAACTCAACAGCACTTTAATGTGTATTCTGAACAAGTTCAAGAACCATGCATTTTCTGTCATTCAACTTTGTTTTAGGCACAATGAATTTTGTCTTGTAAAAAGGGTTAGGGTTAGGGACCGGGACCAGAACCGGGATCGGGATCGGTACCAGGAAATGAACCGGGATCGGGACAAGGACCCAAACAGGGACAGCATCTGGACCATTTCAGGCTCTCACACTCATTCACTTATAGCTGAACTTGTTTAAAGTCAGGGCTCAGGGCCTGAGAGGCAGAAGGGAATTGGGCCCTGTCTTCCCAGCTGGATCCGTCACATTGATGGCTGAGTTGCATTCCGATCTCTTACACACCACAGACTGTATATGACTTAGGGTCGTTCATGTTAAGTGTGTGAGAGTTCCATTGTTACATCAGCAAGTCACTTTATGTCCTCCTCCTGGTTCTGCCCAAATCCTACCACAGTCTCTGGACCCTTTCAGGCTCTCACACTCATTCAGCTGATCTTGTTTAAGTCAGTCAGGATTCAGGGCCTGAGAGGCGGAAGGGAATGGGTTCCTGTGTCCGGGCCTGGTCTGTCACGTTGATGGCTGAGTTCCAGTCCGTTCTCTTACAGATCATAGACTGTATATGACCTTCTTTAAGTCAGTCAGGATTCAGGGTTCGAGTACCGGTTCCGGTTCGGTTGCGGTACCGGTCCCGGTTCTGGTCCCGGTGCCGGTACCGGTTCCGATAGCGGTTCGGGTTCCGGTACCGGTTCGGATTCGGGTTCGGGTACGGTAACGGTTCGGGTTCGCATACCGGTTCAGGTTCCGGTGTCTGGTGGTACCGGTTCCGGTTCTGGTGGTTCTGGTACCCGTCCTGGTACTGGCACGGTCCTGACTCTGGTGGTCTGGTCTTGGTCCTGTCCCATTCCAATCACAGCAGCTGGACCCTTTCAGGCTCTCAGACTCACTCACTTAAAGCTGACATTGTTCAAGTGTAGGGTTCTCTAAAAATGTGTAAAAACATTACATTTTTTTATTGTTATTTTACTGGGTTTCTATCATGTTAGTGATGTTAAAAGTATGCAGATTCCCCCTTTATATTGCTTCCAGAAGATGGAGTAGAGTAGGACTTCATATCCCAGAGTCCTTTTGGTTTTTCCAGTTTTGCGATATCATGTTTGAATTAATACTGTTCATATATTAAATCTGTAACTCATGTATTATATTGTTTAAAAATATTCTATGGTTTTTGGAAATGATAAAGGTTAAGTTTTTCCTGTTGAATAAAACCTATTGTGTTTTCCGCGAGAGGAAGTATCCCAGAGTTCCCGGGACAGGAGTGGAGCGGGTTGTCTTGTCCTAGGGAGAGAGAAAGAAGCCAATGTTTGGACACTCGAACTTAAGGTTGGCCCAAATATTGCACTTCCCAGAGAAACTTAGTCGGTCAGAGTACTCTTTTCACCTATCTCAGTCGACTGCGTGTAGTCTACAGGACGGTGAAGTTTTTTCCCGAGCCACGTCAGCGTGGTCTCCATCACTAGCTCCGACAGTAGCCGTGTTGTGAGTTAGCTCAGTGGCAGAGAACTGTACTGGTTCATCACCCGGACTCCACACGACCCGGTCTCCACACGACCTTCGTGCGGGTCGTGAGGAGGGAGCGGACGGAGCGGACGAGGACGTGTCGCAGGTAGCCGGAGCTACGGGAGTCGTCGCGGGGCTGTGTGAACATCGCTCTACGGCCTGGCAAGCCGCAACGCCATATTCTATCTACAACGAGAAGTTTGCGTGAGTAGTTGACATTGGAACGGAACCGAGTGCAGGATACAGGCAAGGGCTGTGTTAAAACAGACTGTGTGAACTGTCCCGGTTTCAAAGTTAACTTCTTCTAACTATATAAAGCTACATGTGCACCAACGCTACGAAAGGGCCCCAGTGGTTAGGGAAATCACCCAAGCGCTTGGGTAAGGTTTTTTTTTTTTTATTGATATCGTTATCATTTCTCTTTATTTCCACGTGAACTGTGAAAATATGTTGGTACAGGTGTGAGTATTTATTTATTATTTTTTACAAAGTACACATACACATTCATTATTGGTTGGTTGAAGCACTAATTCTTTTAAAGGTGTTATTCCAAAGATCTAAAAAAAAGACTAAAGCAAAATAAATGTTTGTGTCCTGCCTTTACATATTGTTTAATATTACTGTACTGCTGTATTACTTTAGTTCTGAGGTCGTACATAATTTTGCCATAGTAAGTTTTCAGTGTTGTTGAAGTCTGGCCCCTTGTGTCCCCAGCCTTGTCAGTCACATTGATGGCTGAGTTCCAGTCGGGTCTCTTGCACACTATATATGAGTCAGGATCGTTCACGTGAATAGAGTGTCCCATTGTCACATCAAGTCAGTTTATATCCCCTCACTTTCAGTCAGCATCAACACTGACATTCCTTAGTAAAATTACCCACAGTTCATAGCAATGTTAAGTCAATACAGAAGCTGTAGACAGAAGTGCCAGAGCAGAACCAGTCCAGTCCCGATTCTGGTGACAGTAGGCAAGGCAAGGCAATTTTATTTGTATAGCCCGTTTTTACAAACAGTTTGTCTCAAAGGGCTTTACATAGCATTATGACAACATTCTCTGCCCTTAGACCCTCACATTGACTGAGGAAAAACTCCCAATTTTCCTATTTGTAATCATAGGCATATTTTGGAGGCATAGGCATACATAGGCATATTTTGGAAGCATAGGTCCAATTTTGGAAGCATAGGCATATTTTGGAAGTGCATATTTTGAGAGTGCGTATTTTGGAAGCATAGGGATATTTTGGAAGCATAGACATATTTTGCAAGCATAGATATACATATATATAGGATATGGATGTGTTTCTTTTCACAGATATTATATCTGTGTTGGGTGAATCTGGTAAGTAACGAGTTTTGTGTCTCGCCGACATATTGAATTCCACATTGTTTACACCTTATCAAGTATATGCAGTTCTTTGAAAGAACATTTCCATATTTCTGTGTAGGGAAAACACTATTATTATGTTGGTTTCGAACCAACGTTTGGTTCTGAAAAAAATCCCCATGCCCTCTTGGTCTAGAGTTATACAGTGCTTTCAGTATAGCTTTAACTATATGATCCCCAAGTTCTTTTTTTTCTGTATGCAGTAATAATCCTATGGTCCTGTAACAGCTGAGTTTTATGTCTGAAATGATAAAAATTATCCTTCATCCCTTTTAATCAATGGAATTACAGATGGGGAGTAAATTGCACTCAGTGGGATCATAGAATCCAATACTGTGGGTTTAGTCTGTTGAAATGATTTCAACATCTTACATAAAAAAAACCTGCAGTACCCCTTGTGTTCAGAACTGAAAACAACACCTTAGTAGCCACCATGAAATCCTCTGTTCTGGTGCATATCCTATGAAATCTTAGCAGTTGTGACATGGTTAAGCCTGCATAAGTGTGTTTAGGGTGGAAGCTGGTCTTATATAGTAGAGCATGAGTATGTGTCTCTTTTAATATCCTTTAAACTTTAATATCCAACCTAAGTGTGTTCTCAAAGTCAGGTCCCTTTAAAAGTAGTTGTATCTAAAAAATCAACCAAAGTTGGACAGATAGTGGATTTGAGTTTAATAGATGAGTTGTGGTTATTTAGAGTCACCAGAAATTCTTAAAAATCCTCTTTTGAATGCATCCAGAGCCCACAGATATCCAAAAATCTGTAATAATACAGGGTTTTTTTTGAAGAAGAATTTAAAGCAGCTGTCTCCCACTCGGCCATGAACAGATTTGCATAGGAGGGAGCAAATCTCTTCCCCATAGCTGTGTCTTTAAACTGTAGAAAAAACTCTCCATTGAACTCAAAGTCATTCCTAGACAGATTAATATGTAACAGCTCCAGAAGCTCCTTGTCAGGTCTATGGCTATCCTGATATCTGTGGAATGCATTTCTAATGGCCTGTATGTCCTCAACTATGTCAGTGTTAGTATACAAACTGTCAATGTCCAGACTGAATAGTAGTGAGTGGGCTGGAACGTGGATTTGCTTCACTCACTTTCTCCACAAAATCGTAAGTGTCCTTGATATAGCTGGCGTGTCTGGTTGAGAGAGGATTCACATAAAACTCAATGAACTCAGCTGTATAATATGTCTCACTGTTACAATTACTCACAATGGGCGACTTGGAGGCATATTGTGTTCCTTGTCCCACTTGGAGAGGTCTTTGTGGATCTTAGGTAACAGATAAGACAGTCTCACTCTCGGTTCACTGTCTCCCAGCAGGTAAGTTCTCTGTTTATTATTTATGAACTTCTTGTCATATGATTGAATAATTTATCAATCAAAGGGATTGTGTCTGTGTAAATGGGTTTCTATAATTTGGAGTAATAGGTCTTATCATTAAGCTGTCTACATTCCTCAAACAAATACTGAGTCCTGTCCATCAGAACCCGGCTGAACCTTATCTGCCGGTTTTATCACTGTGCAGGTTGCAACGTAATGCATCAAGTGCCTGTTGTTCCCCTCTACTGAGATTCTGTTTAGCCCAGTGAGTTAGGAATTTAGTCTGTAAATGGCCCAGATCATCCCTAATAAGAGCAGAGACTTCTGGAGGTAGTTGGCCCTCAGGTGGGGCCCAGTTGGACTTGTGAGTGAAAGGTGGAGCTTGCGAACCCGGTTTGCCATCATAATAGATCGCAAACTTCACCCTTCTGTGATATTGTTGAATGTTAAATCTGAGTTGATCTTTTATGTTTTGGTTAGAGTTCACCATAGGGATGAAGCTCAACCCTTGTTGAGCAGCGACAGCTGGACTGCTGTCAAAGTGAACTCTTTACACAGATTGACCACATTCTTTCCCCGTATGTGTATGTTTGTTCACGGGGATGTTCATTTTAAATAAGTCATCCAGTGAGCCAGCATGTGTTTGAGTGTTAGGTAGCTCCAGTGTATGGCATCTTTCTCAGTGGTAAAGAAACTTCTGGGGAGCTCCGGAATAAAGCCGGCGGCTCTTATGTTTTTTTTTTCCCCATTGAGGAGGGAACGGTGCTGGGCAGTGCAGATGGGCCGGCTTCTCACCTGGGGAGTGCTGGGGGTTCAATCCCCGGCTGTTTGGGGCCCACAGATGCCAGGCTGTGTGTGGGGCTCCCCTGCTGTCACCGTTGCACTGCATCATCGGGGCCCACAGTGGCCAGGCTGTGCGGTGGGCTCCCCCACTGTCACCGTTGCGCGTTGCCAGGTGAGAGCTGGTGGCTCCTATATTCTTTTTTCCCCCAGTGAGGAGGGAATGGTGCTGGGACCTGCAGGGGGGTGCTGCTTCTCAGCTGGGATGGGTCCAGGGTCCAGTTCCAGGCTGTCAGGGGCCGACAGTGGCCAGGTTGTGTGTAACCAGGTGTGAAAGACACACAGTTAGATGAATAGAGTAAAAGATGAGAAACAGTATTCATTTTTGTCATCTTTATTTCTTTTATCAGCAAAGTGTAAATGTCCTATTGCATTTGAATGCACCACTCAGTTCACATGATACCACGTGGGAGTACCTAGCCCTCCACAGCCAATCAAAGTCTCAGCCTGTCAGCTTAAAGGCAAAGTGCAGGTGCATTGTTTTTCCACTCCCTTGTGGTCTCAAAGAGAAGCTAGGGCAGCTACCTGTGGTATCCAAAGGTACTTATTGTATAGTTCTACTACAAAATGATTACAAGTTCATATCTCTGGCTAGTAAGGTGCTGAACCAAGGTCTATGAATCTAAGCCTAACCCTAACCCTAATGGATCAGGTCTGACAGCACCTTCAGCAGGTAAGGGGGCATGGCGTCGGGGAGATTGGCTAACATGGTTGTATCTTGAGAGCGTTAGATCGTAGAAAAATGAAACACATACTACCGTCTTCAACGTGGTGAAATTATATCAGGCAGAGCTAATGTCTGACGCGATCTGATGTACCCTGAGGAGTTATTGGCGAAAAACTATCATTGGGTGGCTGAATATTTTTCTGTTACCTTTAATGTAAGAAATTTTACTGTTTTGGAAGGGTTAGTTAGTTAATTAATTGGTTAGTTTTTTAGGGTTTAGTGTTAACCCTATCCCCAATCTAAACCTAACCCCTAACCCAACCCTAACCCTAACCCCTAACCTAACCATACTAAACATACCTTTGCAGTACTAATTAAATGACAATTTCTCAGGTTCCATAGGATCTCCACACAGGTAGAAGATTTAAAACGAGCCACCAAGGTGTTGTTAACAGCGTTGTCCAGTAGAGGGTATTCCAGGACCTTTCTTAGAAACTGCTTCAAGGTCTTCCTACAGACTCCTTCAACCCGGATGCTTGGCTAACCTAATTAATGGATTCTAATGAAATTGTTATTACCTACCTCCTTCTGACCCTAACCATAACCAACCCTCTTTTCTATGGCTAAACCTGCCCTAACCCTGAACCAGGATGCTTGCCTAACCCTAACTAATAGGATTCTAATAGCATGTTAATTACTTCGTCTTCTTACCCTAACCAACCTCCCTCAATCTGCCTAACCCTTAATGACAACCCCTAACCCTAACTCCCTAACCCTAACCCCTGACCTGTCAACCCCTAACCCAACCCCAACCCTATGTAACCCCTAACCCTACTGGGTCTGGGAATGGCTGGAAGGAGTTGCTATGGTTGCGCCACGCCGCAGGCGTGGCGCAACCCGAATTTACCCTAACCCTAACCCTAACTCCTCTAACCTAACCCTAATTTCCCTTGACCGAGCCCATTAACCCTAACCCTAACCCTAATTTCCCCTGACCGAGCCCACTAACCCTAACCCCCCTAACTCTAACCCAAATTCCCCTGACCGAGCCCATAACCCTAACCCTAGGGTGAGGTTAGGAATTAGGGGGAGCCGTCCCCTCTGGGCTAAGCCCAGGGGGAGGAGGTGCGCGGTCCTCCAAAGGGGTTGAGGCCAGAGCCCCCCCAGCTCTTCAGTAGATTTAATTTAGGGTTAGGTTAGGGGACTGAACCAGGTCCAGGGCGAAGCCCTGGCCTGGGGGATGCACTCAGGGGTTAGGGTTAGGGTTAGGGTTAGGTTAGGGTTCTGAACCGTCCCCCAAGGGCCAGGCCCTGGGGGAGGAGGTGCACTGTCCTCCTACGGCATTTCCCGGCCGAGTCTCCCATTCAAAATAAAATTGTTTTAAATAAATAGCTGTTTTGTTTTTTGTGTGTATTTTTTATGAGTGTATTTGTATGTCTATTGTCCATGTCTGTGGTTCTATATTGTCTTGTCCTGTTTTGTGTTAGTCCATCCATGTTTGTGGTTGTCTGTCTTTGTTTTTGTGTATCTATAGTCCATGTTTTGTGGTTCTGTGTATACTGTCTTGTTTTGTGTTTGTCTAATCATGTTTGTGGTTTCGTCTTGTTTGTCCTTGTGTGTCTCTCCATGTTTGTGGTTCTGTCTTTGTCCTGTTCTGTTTGTGTTTATGTGTGTCCAGTCCCTGTTTTGTGGTTCTGTGTTGTGATGTCCTTATTGGTGTTTTGTGTCTGTGTTGTCCATGTTTGTGGTTTTCTGTTGTCCTTGTGTTTCATGTCTGCAAAGTTGACTTTTATGTTTTTCCACCACCATATGGTGGTGGGTATTCAAAAAATTAGGCTCTAAGCCTTAACAGTAGATCAGCCTGTCGCGACGTTTCGGCTCGATTTGAGCCTTCATCAGGCGAGCTGATCTATTGGAATTCCAGGTAGGTATGTGTGTTTTTTTGTCTTGTCTGTTTGTGTTTCTGTTGCTCTGTTTGTGTTTTCTTGTCCGTCTATTTGGGTTTTTGTCTGTGTCTTTTTGTTCCGTCTGTTGGGTTTTGTCTCCTGTGCTATGTCCTTCCAGGAAGTCCATGTGTTTATTCTTGTCTTCCAGGTAAGTATGTGTGTTTCATGTCTTGTCTGTTTATGTTTCTTGTTTGGTCTGTTTGTGTTTTCTTGTCCTGTCTATTTGG
>JAFELL010002179.1:15000-36055 GCA_019059645.1 Caranx melampygus | reverse complement strand
ATATAAGGGGGAAGGAAAAGGCGACAGGTAGGCAGTTGGAAAAGGAAAGCAAAGGGAAGGAGAAGGAAAGCCAGGGACAGAGTGGCCAAGGCCAGTTGGCATGGCACACTATAATAGGCAGCTCAGTACGCCTGAGGAAGGCCAAGTCGGCCGAAACGTAGCGCTAAGGCTGAGCTAGCCAAAGGCTATAAGCCTAATTTTTTGAACCCCCACCACCTTCGGGTGGTGGTTTTAATTGGATTGGCCAGTGGGGGCCGTTGGGGCCCTCTTCGAGGTGCGTGCACTTCCAGGCCAGGCTTCGCCCTGTCCTGGTTCAGTTTCTAATCCTATCCCGCCAGGACCGGGAGGGTTCCTGGCGGTCTCTGCTGGCTATTCTAAATTGACCCTAAATGGCTACCCCCCACCCCATCTAACCTAAACTTAACCTAACCCCAATTAGTCCCTAACCCTAACCCCTATATATTAATAAATTAAGGCCAAGGGTGGCGAACTAAATTAAAGAAACTAACTAAGAAACTAAACCTAAGAAAAGGAAAACTAATACTAATACAGGAACTAAAAGATATATAAGGGGAAGGAAAAGGCGACAGGTAGGCAGTTGGAAAAAGGAAAGCAAAGAAGGAGAAAGGAAAGAGCCAGGACAGAGTGGCCAGAGGCCAAGTTGGCATGGCACACTATAATAGGCAGCTCAGTACGCCTGAGGAAGGCCAAGTCGGCCGAAACGTAGCGCTAAGGCTGAGCTAGCCAAAGGCTATAAGCCTAATTTTGAACCCCCACCACCTTCGGGTGTGTTTTTAATTGAGGCCAGTGGGGCCGTTGGGGCCCTCTTCGAGGTGCGTGCACTTCCAGGCCAGGGCTTCGCCCTGTCCTGGTTCAGTTTCTCAATCCTATCCCGCCAGGACCCGGAGGGTTTCCTGGCGCTCTGCTGGCTATTCTAAATTGACCCTAAATGGCTAACCCCCACCCCATCTAACCTAAACTTAACCTAACCCCAATTAGTCCCTACCCCCTAACCCCTATATTAATAAATTAGGCCAAGGGTGGCGAACTAAATTAAAGAACTAACTAAAGAAACTAAACCTAAGAAAGGAAAAACTATACTAATACAGGAACTAAAAGATATATAAGGGGAAGGAAAGGCGACAGGGTAGCAGTTGGAAAAAGGAAAGCAAAGGGAAGGAGAAAGGAAAGCCAGGGACAGAGTGGCCAGAGGCCAATTGGCATGGCACACTATAATAGGCAGCTCAGTACGCCTGAGGAAGGCCAAGTCGCCGAAACGTAGCGCTAAGGCTGAGCTAGCCAAAGGCTATAAGCCTATTTTTTGAACCCCCACCACCTTCGGGTGGTTTTTAATTGGATTGGCCAGTGGGGGCCGTTGGGCCCTCTTCGAGGTGCGCACTTCCAGCCAGGCTTCGCCCTGTCCTGGTTCAGTTTCTAATCCTATCCCGCCAGGACCCGGGAGGGTTCCCTGGCGTCTCTGCTGGCTATTCTAAATTGAGCCCTAAATGGCTAACCCCCCACCCCATCTAACCTAAACTTAACCTAACCCCAATTAGTCCCTAACCCTAACCCCTATTATTAATAATTAAGGCCAAGGGTGGCGAACTAAATTAAAGAAACTACTAAGAAACTAAACTAAGAAAAGGAAAAACTAATACTAATACGGAACTAAAGATATATAAGGGGAAGGAAAAGGCGACAGGTAGGCATTGGAAAAAGAAAGCAAAGGGGAAGGAGAAAGAAAGAGCCAGGACAGAGTGGCCAGAGGCCAATTGTCATGCACACCTATAATAGGCAGCTCAGTACGCCTGAGGAAGGCCAAGTCGGCCGAAACGTAGCGCTAAGGCTGAGCTAGCCAAGGCTATAAGCCTAATTTTTTGAACCCCCACCACCTTCGGGTGGTGGTTTTAATTGGATTGGCCAGTGGGGGCCGTTGGGGCCCTCTTCGAGGTGCGTGCACTTCCAGCCAGGGCTTCGCCCTGTCCTGGTTCAGTTTCTAATCCTATCCCGCCAGGACCCGGAGGGTTCCCTGGCGGTCTCTGCTGGCTATTCTAAATTGAGCCCTAAATGGCTAACCCCCCACCCCATCTAACCTAAACTTAACCTAACCCCATTAGTCCCTAACCCTAACCCCTATATATTAATAAATTAAGGCCAAGGGTGCGAACTAAAAAAAAACTAAACTAACAAGAAACAAACCTAAAAAGGAAAACTAATACTAATACAGGAACTAAAAGATATATAAGGGGGAAGGAAAGGCGACAGGTAGGCAGTTGGAAAAAGGAAAGCAAAGGGGAAGGAGAAAGAAAGAGCCGGGACAGAGTGGCCAGAGGCCAAGTTGGCATGGCACACTATAAATAGGCAGCTCAGTACGCCTGAGGAAGGCCAAGTCGGCCGAAACGTAGCGCTAAGGCTGAGCTAGCCAAAGGCTATAAGCCTAATTTTTTGAACCCCCACCACCTTCGGGTGGTGGTTTAATTGGATTGGCCAGGGTGCCGTTGGGGCCCTCTTCGAGGTGCGTGCACTTCCAGGCCAGGGCTTCGCCCTGTCCTGGTTCAGTTTCTAATCCTATCCCCCCAGGACCCGGGAGGGTCCCTGGCGGTCTCTGCTGGCTATTCTAAATTGAGCCCTAAATGCTAACCCCCACCCCATCTAACCTAAACTTAACCTAACCCCAATTAGTCCCTAACCCTAACCCCTATATATAATAATTAAGGCCAAGGGTGGCGAACTAAATTAAAGAAACTAACTAAAGAAACTAAACCTAAGAAAAGGAAAAACTAATACTAATACAGGAACTAAAGATATATAAGGGGGCAGGAAAAGGCGACAGGTAGGCAGTTGGAAAAGAAAGCAAAGGGGAAGGAGAAAGGAAAGAGCCAGGACAGAGTGCCAGAGGCCAAGTTGGCATGGCACACTATAAATAGGCAGCTCAGTACGCCTGAGAAGGCCAAGTCGCCGAAACTAGCGCTAAGGCTGAGCTAGCCAAAGGCTATAAGCCTAATTTTTTGAACCCCCACCACCTTCGGGTGGTGGTTTTAATTGGATTGGCCAGTGGGGCCGTTGGGGCCCTCTTCGAGGTGCGTGCACTTCCAGGCCAGGGCTTCGCCCTGTCCTGGTTCAGTTTTCTAATCCTATCCCGCCAACCCGGGAGGGTTCCCTGGCGGTCCTGGCTATTCTAAATTGAGCCCTAATGGCTAACCCCCACCCCATCTAACCTAAACTTAACCTAACCCCATTAGTCCCTAACCCTAACCCCTATATATTAATAAATTAAGGCCAAGGGTGGCGAACTAAATTAAAGAACTACTAAAGAAACTAAACCTAAGAAAAGAAAACTAATACTAATACAGGAACTAAAAGAATATAGGGGGAAGAAAAGGGACAGGTAGGCAGTTGGAAAAGGAAAGCAAGGGGAAGGAGAAAGGAAAGAGCCAGGGACAGAGTGGCCAGAGGCCAAGTTGGCATGGCACACTATAAATAGGCAGCCAGTACGCCTGAGGAAGGCCAAGTCGGCCGAAACGTAGCGCTAAGGCTGAGCTAGCCAAAGGCTATAAGCCTAATTTTTTGAACCCCCACCATTCGGGTGGTGGTTTTAATTGGATTGGCCAGTGGGGGCCGTTGGGGCCCTCTTCGAGGTGCGTGCACTTCCAGGCAGGGCTTCGCCCTGTCCTGGTTCAGTTTCTAATCCTATCCCGCCAGGACCCGGGAGGGTTCCCTGGCGGTCTCTGCTGGCTATTCTAAATTGAGCCCTAAATGGCTACCCCCCACCCCATCTACCTAAACTTAACCTAACCCAATTAGTCCCTAACCCTAACCCCTATATATTAATAAATTAAGGCCAAGGGTGGCGAACTAAATTAAAGAAACTAACTAAAGAAACTAAACCTAAGAAAAGGAAAAACTAATACTAATACAGGAACTAAAAATATATAAGGGAGGAAAAGCGACAGGGTAGGCAGTTGGAAAAAGGAAAGCAAAGGGAAGGGAAAGGAAAGAGCCAGGGACAGAGTGGCCAGCCAGAGTTGGCATGGCACACTATAAATAGGCAGCTCAGTACGCCTGAGGAAGGCAAGTCGGCCGAAACGTAGCGCTAAGGCTGAGCTAGCCAAAGGCTATAAGCCTAATTTTTTGAACCCCCACCACCTTCGGGTGTGGTTTTAATTGGATTGGCCAGTGGGGCCGTTGGGGCCCTCTTCGAGGTGCGTGCACTTCCAGCCAGGGTTCGCCCTGTCCTGGTTCAGTTTCTAATCCTATCCCCCAGGACCCGGGAGGGTCCCTGGCGGTCTCTGCTGGCTATTCTAAATTGAGCCCTAAATGGCTAACCCCCCCCCCATCTAACCTAAACTTAACCTAACCCCAATTAGTCCCTAACCCTAACCCCTATATATTAATAAATTAAGGCCAAGGGTGGCGAACTAAATAAAGAAACTAACTAAAGAAACTAAACCTAAGAAAAGAAAAACTACTATACAGGAACTAAAAGATATATAAGGGGAAGGAAAAGCGACAGGGTAGGCAGTTGGAAAAGGAAAGCAAAGGGGAAGGAGAAAGGAAAGAGCCAGGACAGAGTGGCCAGAGGCCAAGTGGCATGGCACACTATAAATAGGCAGCTCAGTACGCCTGAGGAAGGCCAAGTCGGCCGAAACGTAGCGCTAAGGCTGAGCTAGCCAAAGGCTATAAGCCTAATTTTTTGAACCCCCACCACCTTCGGGTGGTGGTTTTAAATTGGCCAGTGGGGGCCGTTGGGGCCCTCTTCGAGGTGCGTGCACTTCCAGGCCAGGGCTTCGCCCTGTCCTGGTTCAGTTTCTAATCCTATCCCGCCAGCCCGGAGGGTTCCCTGGCGGTCTCTGCTGGCTATTCTAAATTGAGCCCTAAATGGCTAACCCCCCACCCCATCTAACCTAAACTTAACCTAACCCCAATTAGTCCCTAACCCTAACCCCTATATATTAATAAATTAAGGCCAAGGGTGGCGAACTAAATTAAAGAAACTAACTAAAGAACTAAACCTAAGAAAAGGAAAACTAATACTAATACAGGAACTAAGAGATATAAGGGGGAAGGAAAAGGCGACAGGGTAGGCAGTTGAAAAAGGAAAGCAAAGGGGAAGGAGAAAGGAAAGAGCCAGGGACAGAGTGGCCAGAGCCAAGTTGGCATGGCACACTATAAATAGGCAGCTCAGTACGCCTGAGGAAGGCCAAGTCGGCCGAAACGTAGCGCTAAGGCTGAGCTAGCCAAAGGCTATAAGCCTAATTTTTTGAACCCCCACCACCTTCGGTGGTGGTTTTATTGGATTGGCCAGTGGGGCCGTTGGGGCCCTCTTCGAGGTGCGTGCACTTCCAGGCCAGGGCTTCGCCCTGTCCTGGTTCAGTTTCTAATCCTATCCCGCCAGGACCCGGGAGGTTCCCTGGCGGTCTCTGCTGGCTATTCTAAATTGAGCCCTAAATGGCTAACCCCCCACCCCATCTAACCTAAACTTAACCTAACCCCATTAGTCCCTAACCCTAACCCCTATATATTAATAAATTAAGGCCAAGGGTGGCGAACTAAATTAAAGAAACTAACTAAGAAACTAAACCTAAGAAAAGGAAAAACTAATACTAATACAGGAACTAAAAGATATAAAGGGGGAAGGAAAGGCGACAGGGTAGGCAGTTGGAAAAAGGAAAGCAAAGGGGAAGGAGAAAGGAAAGAGCCAGGGACAGAGTGGCCAGAGGCCAAGTTGGCATGGCACACTATAAATAGCAGCTCAGTACGCCTGAGGAAGCCAATCGGCCGAAACGTAGCGCTAAGGCTGAGCTAGCCAAAGGCTATAAGCCTAATTTTTTGAACCCCCCCACCTTCGGTGGTGGTTTTAATTGGATTGGCCAGTGGGGGCCGTTGGGGCCCTCTTCGAGGTGCGTGCACTTCCAGGCCAGGGCTTCGCCCTGTCCTGGTTCAGTTTCTAATCCTATCCCGCCAGGACCCGGGAGGGTTCCCTGGCGGTCTCTGCTGGCTATTCTAATTGAGCCCTAAATGGCTACCCTAACCCTAACCCCCTAACCCTAAACCCTAACCCCTAACCCTATTTCCCTCTCCCACACCCCCACCCTGTTTTTGACCTGACCCCAATGGTTTTGTTTTGGGCTTCGTTCACAGATCATCCAGTTTGTCCTTTAGTCAGCACTTCAGTTGATGTGACCAATCACGCATTAATAATAAAAACCACTTTTTGTTTTTTCACTGCCATGAACAGCACACCGAATGCATTTCCTTGTTTTACTGATTTACACCTGGACCTGCTGCTTTTACTAAACTTAACACTCCTTCTTCTTGCTGGACAGCCAAATACATATGTGGGTCTGAAAAAATCAACTTTTTTATAGGTACCTATCGACTCCAAATGGTCTGAAACGTGCTCCTAAATAGGTCCCACAACCCATCTTTGGCCTATGGCACTTAGTCGTTTTTCCACCAAATACATGTATGGGGTCAGAAAAAAATCGACTTTTTTTATAGGTACCTATCGACTCCAAATGGTCTGAAACGTGCTCCTAAATAGGTCCCACAAACCATCCTGACCCCGTGGCACTTAGTACATTTTTCGCATTTTATCGCACCAATGTATTTCCTATGGGAAAACATTGACGGTAAATATCGCGAGAACCGTACGTCCTAGAGACTTCCAAATGGTGTCTACCCCCCCATTTTCGGCTACGGGGAACACGTAGACACCAAGATTATGTCTGTGCGACCTTCCGGTCCCGAGATATGGCCATTTTGAAATGGGGCGAAATGGGGCAAATGGGTTTTTTGGCCATAACTCCGCCCCTTACGTCGTAGGAGGACGAAACGGATATCAATCGACGCGTCTCGACGAGACGAAGTTTCACGGGGTCAATGGATTTTCTCTAAAATGCTCCTATCAAAAGTTATTCCAAAAAAACTGATTTTTTGCCCCATTTCGAGTGGTTTTCATCCCTATACCTAACCCTAACCCTAACCTAACCCTAACCCTAACCCTAACCCTAACCCCCTAACCCTAACCCCCTAACCCTACCCTAACCCTAACCCTAACCCTAACCCTAACCCTAAACCTAACCCCCTAACCCTAACCCTAACCCTACCCTAACCTAACCCTAACCCTAACCCTAACCCTAACCCTAACCCCACACTATAAATAGGCAGCTCAGTACGCCTGAGGAAGGCCAAGTCGGCCGAAACGTAGCGCTAAGGCTGAGCTAGCCAAAGGCTATAAGCCTAATTTTTTGAACCCCCACCACCTTCGGGTGGTGGTTTTAATTGGATTGGCCAGTGGGGGCCGTTGGGGCCCTCTTCGAGGTGCGTGCACTTCCAGGCCAGGGCTTCGCCCTGTCCTGGTTCAGTTTCTAATCCTATCCCGCCAGGACCCGGGAGGGTTCCCTGGCGGTCTCTGCTGGCTATTCTAAATTGAGCCCTAAATGGCTAACCCCCCACCCCATCTAACCTAAACTTAACCTAACCCCAATTAGTCCCTAACCCTAACCCCTATATATTAATAAATTAAGGCCAAGGGTGGCGAACTAAATTAAAGAAACTAACTAAAGAAACTAAACCTAAGAAAAGGAAAAACTAATACTAATACAGGAACTAAAAGATATATAAGGGGGAAGGAAAAGGCGACAGGGTAGGCAGTTGGAAAAAGGAAAGCAAAGGGGAAGGAGAAAGGAAAGAGCCAGGGACAGAGTGGCCAGAGGCCAAGTTGGCATGGCACACTATAAATAGGCAGCTCAGTACGCCTGAGGAAGGCCAAGTCGGCCGAAACGTAGCGCTAAGGCTGAGCTAGCCAAAGGCTATAAGCCTAATTTTTTGAACCCCCACCACCTTCGGGTGGTGGTTTTAATTGGATTGGCCAGTGGGGGCCGTTGGGGCCCTCTTCGAGGTGCGTGCACTTCCAGGCCAGGGCTTCGCCCTGTCCTGGTTCAGTTTCTAATCCTATCCCGCCAGGACCCGGGAGGGTTCCCTGGCGGTCTCTGCTGGCTATTCTAAATTGAGCCCTAAATGGCTAACCCCCACCCCATCTAACCTAAACTTAACCTAACCCCAATTAGTCCCTAACCCTAACCCCTATATATTAATAAATTAAGGCCAAGGGTGGCGAACTAAATTAAAGAAACTAACTAAAGAAACTAAACCTAAGAAAAGGAAAAACTAATACTAATACAGGAACTAAAAGATATATAAGGGGGAAGGAAAAGGCGACAGGGTAGGCAGTTGGAAAAAGGAAAGCAAAGGGGAAGGAGAAAGGAAAGAGCCAGGGACAGAGTGGCCAGAGGCCAAGTTGGCATGGCACACTATAAATAGGCAGCTCAGTACGCCTGAGGAAGGCCAAGTCGGCCGAAACGTAGCGCTAAGGCTGAGCTAGCCAAAGGCTATAAGCCTAATTTTTTGAACCCCCACCACCTTCGGGTGGTGGTTTTAATTGGATTGGCCAGTGGGGGCCGTTGGGGCCCTCTTCGAGGTGCGTGCACTTCCAGGCCAGGGCTTCGCCCTGTCCTGGTTCAGTTTCTAATCCTATCCCGCCAGGACCCGGGAGGGTTCCCTGGCGGTCTCTGCTGGCTATTCTAAATTGAGCCCTAAATGGCTAACCCCCCACCCCATCTAACCTAAACTTAACCTAACCCCAATTAGTCCCTAACCCTAACCCCTATATATTAATAAATTAAGGCCAAGGGTGGCGAACTAAATTAAAGAAACTAACTAAAGAAACTAAACCTAAGAAAAGGAAAAACTAATACTAATACAGGAACTAAAAGATATATAAGGGGGAAGGAAAAGGCGACAGGGTAGGCAGTTGGAAAAAGGAAAGCAAAGGGGAAGGAGAAAGGAAAGAGCCAGGGACAGAGTGGCCAGAGGCCAAGTTGGCATGGCACACTATAAATAGGCAGCTCAGTACGCCTGAGGAAGGCCAAGTCGGCCGAAACGTAGCGCTAAGGCTGAGCTAGCCAAAGGCTATAAGCCTAATTTTTTGAACCCCCACCACCTTCGGGTGGTGGTTTTAATTGGATTGGCCAGTGGGGGCCGTTGGGGCCCTCTTCGAGGTGCGTGCACTTCCAGGCCAGGGCTTCGCCCTGTCCTGGTTCAGTTTCTAATCCTATCCCGCCAGGACCCGGGAGGGTTCCCTGGCGGTCTCTGCTGGCTATTCTAAATTGAGCCCTAAATGGCTAACCCCCCACCCCATCTAACCTAAACTTAACCTAACCCCAATTAGTCCCTAACCCTAACCCCTATATATTAATAAATTAAGGCCAAGGGTGGCGAACTAAATTAAAGAAACTAACTAAAGAAACTAAACCTAAGAAAAGGAAAAACTAATACTAATACAGGAACTAAAAGATATATAAGGGGGAAGGAAAAGGCGACAGGGTAGGCAGTTGGAAAAAGGAAAGCAAAGGGGAAGGAGAAAGGAAAGAGCCAGGGACAGAGTGGCCAGAGGCCAAGTTGGCATGGCACACTATAAATAGGCAGCTCAGTACGCCTGAGGAAGGCCAAGTCGGCCGAAACGTAGCGCTAAGGCTGAGCTAGCCAAAGGCTATAAGCCTAATTTTTTGAACCCCCACCACCTTCGGGTGGTGGTTTTAATTGGATTGGCCAGTGGGGGCCGTTGGGGCCCTCTTCGAGGTGCGTGCACTTCCAGGCCAGGGCTTCGCCCTGTCCTGGTTCAGTTTCTAATCCTATCCCGCCAGGACCCGGGAGGGTTCCCTGGCGGTCTCTGCTGGCTATTCTAAATTGAGCCCTAAATGGCTAACCCCCCACCCCATCTAACCTAAACTTAACCTAACCCCAATTAGTCCCTAACCCTAACCCCTATATATTAATAAATTAAGGCCAAGGGTGGCGAACTAAATTAAAGAAACTAACTAAAGAAACTAAACCTAAGAAAAGGAAAAACTAATACTAATACAGGAACTAAAAGATATATAAGGGGGAAGGAAAAGGCGACAGGGTAGGCAGTTGGAAAAAGGAAAGCAAAGGGGAAGGAGAAAGGAAAGAGCCAGGGACAGAGTGGCCAGAGGCCAAGTTGGCATGGCACACTATAAATAGGCAGCTCAGTACGCCTGAGGAAGGCCAAGTCGGCCGAAACGTAGCGCTAAGGCTGAGCTAGCCAAAGGCTATAAGCCTAATTTTTTGAACCCCCACCACCTTCGGGTGGTGGTTTTAATTGGATTGGCCAGTGGGGGCCGTTGGGGCCCTCTTCGAGGTGCGTGCACTTCCAGGCCAGGGCTTCGCCCTGTCCTGGTTCAGTTTCTAATCCTATCCCGCCAGGACCCGGGAGGGTTCCCTGGCGGTCTCTGCTGGCTATTCTAAATTGAGCCCTAAATGGCTAACCCCCCACCCCATCTAACCTAAACTTAACCTAACCCCAATTAGTCCCTAACCCTAACCCCTATATATTAATAAATTAAGGCCAAGGGTGGCGAACTAAATTAAAGAAACTAACTAAAGAAACTAAACCTAAGAAAAGGAAAAACTAATACTAATACAGGAACTAAAAGATATATAAGGGGGAAGGAAAAGGCGACAGGGTAGGCAGTTGGAAAAAGGAAAGCAAAGGGGAAGGAGAAAGGAAAGAGCCAGGGACAGAGTGGCCAGAGGCCAAGTTGGCATGGCACACTATAAATAGGCAGCTCAGTACGCCTGAGGAAGGCCAAGTCGGCCGAAACGTAGCGCTAAGGCTGAGCTAGCCAAAGGCTATAAGCCTAATTTTTTGAACCCCCACCACCTTCGGGTGGTGGTTTTAATTGGATTGGCCAGTGGGGGCCGTTGGGGCCCTCTTCGAGGTGCGTGCACTTCCAGGCCAGGGCTTCGCCCTGTCCTGGTTCAGTTTCTAATCCTATCCCGCCAGGACCCGGGAGGGTTCCCTGGCGGTCTCTGCTGGCTATTCTAAATTGAGCCCTAAATGGCTAACCCCCCACCCCATCTAACCTAAACTTAACCTAACCCCAATTAGTCCCTAACCCTAACCCCTATATATTAATAAATTAAGGCCAAGGGTGGCGAACTAAATTAAAGAAACTAACTAAAGAAACTAAACCTAAGAAAAGGAAAAACTAATACTAATACAGGAACTAAAAGATATATAAGGGGGAAGGAAAAGGCGACAGGGTAGGCAGTTGGAAAAAGGAAAGCAAAGGGGAAGGAGAAAGGAAAGAGCCAGGGACAGAGTGGCCAGAGGCCAAGTTGGCATGGCACACTATAAATAGGCAGCTCAGTACGCCTGAGGAAGGCCAAGTCGGCCGAAACGTAGCGCTAAGGCTGAGCTAGCCAAAGGCTATAAGCCTAATTTTTTGAACCCCCACCACCTTCGGGTGGTGGTTTTAATTGGATTGGCCAGTGGGGGCCGTTGGGGCCCTCTTCGAGGTGCGTGCACTTCCAGGCCAGGGCTTCGCCCTGTCCTGGTTCAGTTTCTAATCCTATCCCGCCAGGACCCGGGAGGGTTCCCTGGCGGTCTCTGCTGGCTATTCTAAATTGAGCCCTAAATGGCTAACCCCCCACCCCATCTAACCTAAACTTAACCTAACCCCAATTAGTCCCTAACCCTAACCCCTATATATTAATAAATTAAGGCCAAGGGTGGCGAACTAAATTAAAGAAACTAACTAAAGAAACTAAACCTAAGAAAAGGAAAAACTAATACTAATACAGGAACTAAAAGATATATAAGGGGGAAGGAAAAGGCGACAGGGTAGGCAGTTGGAAAAAGGAAAGCAAAGGGGAAGGAGAAAGGAAAGAGCCAGGGACAGAGTGGCCAGAGGCCAAGTTGGCATGGCACACTATAAATAGGCAGCTCAGTACGCCTGAGGAAGGCCAAGTCGGCCGAAACGTAGCGCTAAGGCTGAGCTAGCCAAAGGCTATAAGCCTAATTTTTTGAACCCCCACCACCTTCGGGTGGTGGTTTTAATTGGATTGGCCAGTGGGGGCCGTTGGGGCCCTCTTCGAGGTGCGTGCACTTCCAGGCCAGGGCTTCGCCCTGTCCTGGTTCAGTTTCTAATCCTATCCCGCCAGGACCCGGGAGGGTTCCCTGGCGGTCTCTGCTGGCTATTCTAAATTGAGCCCTAAATGGCTAACCCCCCACCCCATCTAACCTAAACTTAACCTAACCCCAATTAGTCCCTAACCCTAACCCCTATATATTAATAAATTAAGGCCAAGGGTGGCGAACTAAATTAAAGAAACTAACTAAAGAAACTAAACCTAAGAAAAGGAAAAACTAATACTAATACAGGAACTAAAAGATATATAAGGGGGAAGGAAAAGGCGACAGGGTAGGCAGTTGGAAAAAGGAAAGCAAAGGGGAAGGAGAAAGGAAAGAGCCAGGGACAGAGTGGCCAGAGGCCAAGTTGGCATGGCACACTATAAATAGGCAGCTCAGTACGCCTGAGGAAGGCCAAGTCGGCCGAAACGTAGCGCTAAGGCTGAGCTAGCCAAAGGCTATAAGCCTAATTTTTTGAACCCCCACCACCTTCGGGTGGTGGTTTTAATTGGATTGGCCAGTGGGGGCCGTTGGGGCCCTCTTCGAGGTGCGTGCACTTCCAGGCCAGGGCTTCGCCCTGTCCTGGTTCAGTTTCTAATCCTATCCCGCCAGGACCCGGGAGGGTTCCCTGGCGGTCTCTGCTGGCTATTCTAAATTGAGCCCTAAATGGCTAACCCCCCACCCCATCTAACCTAAACTTAACCTAACCCCAATTAGTCCCTAACCCTAACCCCTATATATTAATAAATTAAGGCCAAGGGTGGCGAACTAAATTAAAGAAACTAACTAAAGAAACTAAACCTAAGAAAAGGAAAAACTAATACTAATACAGGAACTAAAAGATATATAAGGGGGAAGGAAAAGGCGACAGGGTAGGCAGTTGGAAAAAGGAAAGCAAAGGGGAAGGAGAAAGGAAAGAGCCAGGGACAGAGTGGCCAGAGGCCAAGTTGGCATGGCACACTATAAATAGGCAGCTCAGTACGCCTGAGGAAGGCCAAGTCGGCCGAAACGTAGCGCTAAGGCTGAGCTAGCCAAAGGCTATAAGCCTAATTTTTTGAACCCCCACCACCTTCGGGTGGTGGTTTTAATTGGATTGGCCAGTGGGGGCCGTTGGGGCCCTCTTCGAGGTGCGTGCACTTCCAGGCCAGGGCTTCGCCCTGTCCTGGTTCAGTTTCTAATCCTATCCCGCCAGGACCCGGGAGGGTTCCCTGGCGGTCTCTGCTGGCTATTCTAAATTGAGCCCTAAATGGCTAACCCCCCACCCCATCTAACCTAAACTTAACCTAACCCCAATTAGTCCCTAACCCTAACCCCTATATATTAATAAATTAAGGCCAAGGGTGGCGAACTAAATTAAAGAAACTAACTAAAGAAACTAAACCTAAGAAAAGGAAAAACTAATACTAATACAGGAACTAAAAGATATATAAGGGGGAAGGAAAAGGCGACAGGGTAGGCAGTTGGAAAAAGGAAAGCAAAGGGGAAGGAGAAAGGAAAGAGCCAGGGACAGAGTGGCCAGAGGCCAAGTTGGCATGGCACACTATAAATAGGCAGCTCAGTACGCCTGAGGAAGGCCAAGTCGGCCGAAACGTAGCGCTAAGGCTGAGCTAGCCAAAGGCTATAAGCCTAATTTTTTGAACCCCCACCACCTTCGGGTGGTGGTTTTAATTGGATTGGCCAGTGGGGGCCGTTGGGGCCCTCTTCGAGGTGCGTGCACTTCCAGGCCAGGGCTTCGCCCTGTCCTGGTTCAGTTTCTAATCCTATCCCGCCAGGACCCGGGAGGGTTCCCTGGCGGTCTCTGCTGGCTATTCTAAATTGAGCCCTAAATGGCTAACCCCCCACCCCATCTAACCTAAACTTAACCTAACCCCAATTAGTCCCTAACCCTAACCCCTATATATTAATAAATTAAGGCCAAGGGTGGCGAACTAAATTAAAGAAACTAACTAAAGAAACTAAACCTAAGAAAAGGAAAAACTAATACTAATACAGGAACTAAAAGATATATAAGGGGGAAGGAAAAGGCGACAGGGTAGGCAGTTGGAAAAAGGAAAGCAAAGGGGAAGGAGAAAGGAAAGAGCCAGGGACAGAGTGGCCAGAGGCCAAGTTGGCATGGCACACTATAAATAGGCAGCTCAGTACGCCTGAGGAAGGCCAAGTCGGCCGAAACGTAGCGCTAAGGCTGAGCTAGCCAAAGGCTATAAGCCTAATTTTTTGAACCCCCACCACCTTCGGGTGGTGGTTTTAATTGGATTGGCCAGTGGGGGCCGTTGGGGCCCTCTTCGAGGTGCGTGCACTTCCAGGCCAGGGCTTCGCCCTGTCCTGGTTCAGTTTCTAATCCTATCCCGCCAGGACCCGGGAGGGTTCCCTGGCGGTCTCTGCTGGCTATTCTAAATTGAGCCCTAAATGGCTAACCCCCCACCCCATCTAACCTAAACTTAACCTAACCCCAATTAGTCCCTAACCCTAACCCCTATATATTAATAAATTAAGGCCAAGGGTGGCGAACTAAATTAAAGAAACTAACTAAAGAAACTAAACCTAAGAAAAGGAAAAACTAATACTAATACAGGAACTAAAAGATATATAAGGGGGAAGGAAAAGGCGACAGGGTAGGCAGTTGGAAAAAGGAAAGCAAAGGGGAAGGAGAAAGGAAAGAGCCAGGGACAGAGTGGCCAGAGGCCAAGTTGGCATGGCACACTATAAATAGGCAGCTCAGTACGCCTGAGGAAGGCCAAGTCGGCCGAAACGTAGCGCTAAGGCTGAGCTAGCCAAAGGCTATAAGCCTAATTTTTTGAACCCCCACCACCTTCGGGTGGTGGTTTTAATTGGATTGGCCAGTGGGGGCCGTTGGGGCCCTCTTCGAGGTGCGTGCACTTCCAGGCCAGGGCTTCGCCCTGTCCTGGTTCAGTTTCTAATCCTATCCCGCCAGGACCCGGGAGGGTTCCCTGGCGGTCTCTGCTGGCTATTCTAAATTGAGCCCTAAATGGCTAACCCCCCACCCCATCTAACCTAAACTTAACCTAACCCCAATTAGTCCCTAACCCTAACCCCTATATATTAATAAATTAAGGCCAAGGGTGGCGAACTAAATTAAAGAAACTAACTAAAGAAACTAAACCTAAGAAAAGGAAAAACTAATACTAATACAGGAACTAAAAGATATATAAGGGGGAAGGAAAAGGCGACAGGGTAGGCAGTTGGAAAAAGGAAAGCAAAGGGGAAGGAGAAAGGAAAGAGCCAGGGACAGAGTGGCCAGAGGCCAAGTTGGCATGGCACACTATAAATAGGCAGCTCAGTACGCCTGAGGAAGGCCAAGTCGGCCGAAACGTAGCGCTAAGGCTGAGCTAGCCAAAGGCTATAAGCCTAATTTTTTGAACCCCCACCACCTTCGGGTGGTGGTTTTAATTGGATTGGCCAGTGGGGGCCGTTGGGGCCCTCTTCGAGGTGCGTGCACTTCCAGGCCAGGGCTTCGCCCTGTCCTGGTTCAGTTTCTAATCCTATCCCGCCAGGACCCGGGAGGGTTCCCTGGCGGTCTCTGCTGGCTATTCTAAATTGAGCCCTAAATGGCTAACCCCCCACCCCATCTAACCTAAACTTAACCTAACCCCAATTAGTCCCTAACCCTAACCCCTATATATTAATAAATTAAGGCCAAGGGTGGCGAACTAAATTAAAGAAACTAACTAAAGAAACTAAACCTAAGAAAAGGAAAAACTAATACTAATACAGGAACTAAAAGATATATAAGGGGGAAGGAAAAGGCGACAGGGTAGGCAGTTGGAAAAAGGAAAGCAAAGGGGAAGGAGAAAGGAAAGAGCCAGGGACAGAGTGGCCAGAGGCCAAGTTGGCATGGCACACTATAAATAGGCAGCTCAGTACGCCTGAGGAAGGCCAAGTCGGCCGAAACGTAGCGCTAAGGCTGAGCTAGCCAAAGGCTATAAGCCTAATTTTTTGAACCCCCACCACCTTCGGGTGGTGGTTTTAATTGGATTGGCCAGTGGGGGCCGTTGGGGCCCTCTTCGAGGTGCGTGCACTTCCAGGCCAGGGCTTCGCCCTGTCCTGGTTCAGTTTCTAATCCTATCCCGCCAGGACCCGGGAGGGTTCCCTGGCGGTCTCTGCTGGCTATTCTAAATTGAGCCCTAAATGGCTAACCCCCCACCCCATCTAACCTAAACTTAACCTAACCCCAATTAGTCCCTAACCCTAACCCCTATATATTAATAAATTAAGGCCAAGGGTGGCGAACTAAATTAAAGAAACTAACTAAAGAAACTAAACCTAAGAAAAGGAAAAACTAATACTAATACAGGAACTAAAAGATATATAAGGGGGAAGGAAAAGGCGACAGGGTAGGCAGTTGGAAAAAGGAAAGCAAAGGGGAAGGAGAAAGGAAAGAGCCAGGGACAGAGTGGCCAGAGGCCAAGTTGGCATGGCACACTATAAATAGGCAGCTCAGTACGCCTGAGGAAGGCCAAGTCGGCCGAAACGTAGCGCTAAGGCTGAGCTAGCCAAAGGCTATAAGCCTAATTTTTGAACCCCCACCACCTTCGGGTGGTGGTTTTAATTGGATTGGCCAGTGGGGGCCGTTGGGGCCCTCTTCGAGGTGCGTGCACTTCCAGGCCAGGGCTTCGCCCTGTCCTGGTTCAGTTTCTAATCCTATCCCGCCAGGACCCGGGAGGGTTCCCTGGCGGTCTCTGCTGGCTATTCTAAATTGAGCCCTAAATGGCTAACCCCCCACCCCATCTAACCTAAACTTAACCTAACCCCAATTAGTCCCTAACCCTAACCCCTATATATTAATAAATTAAGGCCAAGGGTGGCGAACTAAATTAAAGAAACTAACTAAAGAAACTAAACCTAAGAAAAGGAAAAACTAATACTAATACAGGAACTAAAAGATATATAAGGGGGAAGGAAAAGGCGACAGGGTAGGCAGTTGGAAAAAGGAAAGCAAAGGGGAAGGAGAAAGGAAAGAGCCAGGGACAGAGTGGCCAGAGGCCAAGTTGGCATGGCACACTATAAATAGGCAGCTCAGTACGCCTGAGGAAGGCCAAGTCGGCCGAAACGTAGCGCTAAGGCTGAGCTAGCCAAAGGCTATAAGCCTAATTTTTTGAACCCCCACCACCTTCGGGTGGTGGTTTTAATTGGATTGGCCAGTGGGGGCCGTTGGGGCCCTCTTCGAGGTGCGTGCACTTCCAGGCCAGGGCTTCGCCCTGTCCTGGTTCAGTTTCTAATCCTATCCCGCCAGGACCCGGGAGGGTTCCCTGGCGGTCTCTGCTGGCTATTCTAAATTGAGCCCTAAATGGCTAACCCCCCACCCCATCTAACCTAAACTTAACCTAACCCCAATTAGTCCCTAACCCTAACCCCTATATATTAATAAATTAAGGCCAAGGGTGGCGAACTAAATTAAAGAAACTAACTAAAGAAACTAAACCTAAGAAAAGGAAAAACTAATACTAATACAGGAACTAAAAGATATATAAGGGGGAAGGAAAAGGCGACAGGGTAGGCAGTTGGAAAAAGGAAAGCAAAGGGGAAGGAGAAAGGAAAGAGCCAGGGACAGAGTGGCCAGAGGCCAAGTTGGCATGGCACACTATAAATAGGCAGCTCAGTACGCCTGAGGAAGGCCAAGTCGGCCGAAACGTAGCGCTAAGGCTGAGCTAGCCAAAGGCTATAAGCCTAATTTTTTGAACCCCCACCACCTTCGGGTGGTGGTTTTAATTGGATTGGCCAGTGGGGGCCGTTGGGGCCCTCTTCGAGGTGCGTGCACTTCCAGGCCAGGGCTTCGCCCTGTCCTGGTTCAGTTTCTAATCCTATCCCGCCAGGACCCGGGAGGGTTCCCTGGCGGTCTCTGCTGGCTATTCTAAATTGAGCCCTAAATGGCTAACCCCCCACCCCATCTAACCTAAACTTAACCTAACCCCAATTAGTCCCTAACCCTAACCCCTATATATTAATAAATTAAGGCCAAGGGTGGCGAACTAAATTAAAGAAACTAACTAAAGAAACTAAACCTAAGAAAAGGAAAAACTAATACTAATACAGGAACTAAAAGATATATAAGGGGGAAGGAAAAGGCGACAGGGTAGGCAGTTGGAAAAAGGAAAGCAAAGGGGAAGGAGAAAGGAAAGAGCCAGGGACAGAGTGGCCAGAGGCCAAGTTGGCATGGCACACTATAAATAGGCAGCTCAGTACGCCTGAGGAAGGCCAAGTCGGCCGAAACGTAGCGCTAAGGCTGAGCTAGCCAAAGGCTATAAGCCTAATTTTTTGAACCCCCACCACCTTCGGGTGGTGGTTTTAATTGGATTGGCCAGTGGGGGCCGTTGGGGCCCTCTTCGAGGTGCGTGCACTTCCAGGCCAGGGCTTCGCCCTGTCCTGGTTCAGTTTCTAATCCTATCCCGCCAGGACCCGGGAGGGTTCCCTGGCGGTCTCTGCTGGCTATTCTAAATTGAGCCCTAAATGGCTAACCCCCACCCCATCTAACCTAAACTTAACCTAACCCCAATTAGTCCCTAACCCTAACCCTATATATTAATAAATTAAGGCCAAGGGTGGCGAACTAAATTAAAGAAACTAACTAAAGAAACTAAACCTAAGAAAAGGAAAAACTAATACTAATACAGGAACTAAAAGATATATAAGGGGGAAGGAAAAGGCGACAGGGTAGGCAGTTGGAAAAAGGAAAGCAAAGGGGAAGGAGAAAGGAAAGAGCCAGGGACAGAGTGGCCAGAGGCCAAGTTGGCATGGCACACTATAAATAGGCAGCTCAGTACGCCTGAGGAAGGCCAAGTCGGCCGAAACGTAGCGCTAAGGCTGAGCTAGCCAAAGGCTATAAGCCTAATTTTTTGAACCCCCACCACCTTCGGGTGGTGGTTTTAATTGGATTGGCCAGTGGGGGCCGTTGGGGCCCTCTTCGAGGTGCGTGCACTTCCAGGCCAGGGCTTCGCCCTGTCCTGGTTCAGTTTCTAATCCTATCCCGCCAGGACCCGGGAGGGTTCCCTGGCGGTCTCTGCTGGCTATTCTAAATTGAGCCCTAAATGGCTAACCCCCCACCCCATCTAACCTAAACTTAACCTAACCCCAATTAGTCCCTAACCCTAACCCCTATATATTAATAAATTAAGGCCAAGGGTGGCGAACTAAATTAAAGAAACTAACTAAAGAAACTAAACCTAAGAAAAGGAAAAACTAATACTAATACAGGAACTAAAAGATATATAAGGGGGAAGGAAAAGGCGACAGGGTAGGCAGTTGGAAAAAGGAAAGCAAAGGGGAAGGAGAAAGGAAAGAGCCAGGGACAGAGTGGCCAGAGGCCAAGTTGGCATGGCACACTATAAATAGGCAGCTCAGTACGCCTGAGGAAGGCCAAGTCGGCCGAAACGTAGCGCTAAGGCTGAGCTAGCCAAAGGCTATAAGCCTAATTTTTTGAACCCCCACCACCTTCGGGTGGTGGTTTTAATTGGATTGGCCAGTGGGGGCCGTTGGGGCCCTCTTCGAGGTGCGTGCACTTCCAGGCCAGGGCTTCGCCCTGTCCTGGTTCAGTTTCTAATCCTATCCCGCCAGGACCCGGGAGGGTTCCCTGGCGGTCTCTGCTGGCTATTCTAAATTGAGCCCTAAATGGCTAACCCCCCACCCCATCTAACCTAAACTTAACCTAACCCCAATTAGTCCCTAACCCTAACCCCTATATATTAATAAATTAAGGCCAAGGGTGGCGAACTAAATTAAAGAAACTAACTAAAGAAACTAAACCTAAGAAAAGGAAAACTAATACTAATACAGGAACTAAAAGATATATAAGGGGGAAGGAAAAGGCGACAGGGTAGGCAGTTGGAAAAAGGAAAGCAAAGGGGAAGGAGAAAGGAAAGAGCCAGGGACAGAGTGGCCAGAGGCCAAGTTGGCATGGCACACTATAAATAGGCAGCTCAGTACGCCTGAGGAAGGCCAAGTCGGCCGAAACGTAGCGCTAAGGCTGAGCTAGCCAAAGGCTATAAGCCTAATTTTTTGAACCCCCACCACCTTCGGGTGGTGGTTTTAATTGGATTGGCCAGTGGGGGCCGTTGGGGCCCTCTTCGAGGTGCGTGCACTTCCAGGCCAGGGCTTCGCCCTGTCCTGGTTCAGTTTCTAACCCTAACCCCTAACCCCTAACCCCTAACCCTAACCCGAACCCCAACCCTAACCCTAACCCTAACCCCCTAACCCTAACCCTAACCCCCTAACCCTATTTCCCTCTCCCACACCCCCACCCCTGTTTTTGACCTGACCCCAATGGTTTTGTTTTGGGCTTCGTTCACAGATCATCCAGTTTGTCCTTTAGTCAGCACTTCAGTTGATGTGACCAATCACGCATTAATAATAAAAACCACTTTTTGTTTTTTCACTGCCATGAACAGCACACCGAATGCATTTCCTTGTTTTACTGATTTACACCTGGACCTGCTGCTTTTACTAAACTTAACCACTCCCTTCTTCTTGCTGGACAGCCAAATACATATGTGGGTCTGAAAAAATCAACTTTTTTTATAGGTACCTATCGACTCCAAATGGTCTGAAACGTGCTCCTAAATAGGTCCCACAACCCATCTTTGGCCTATGGCACTTAGTCGTTTTTCCACCAAATACATGTATGGGGTCAGAAAAAAATCGACTTTTTTTATAGGTACCTATCGACTCCAAATGGTCTGAAACGTGCTCCTAAATAGGTCCCACAAACCATCCTGACCCCGTGGCACTTAGTACATTTTTCGCATTTTATCGCACCAATGTATTTCCTATGGGAAAACATTGACGGTAAATATCGCGAGAACCGTACGTCCTAGAGACTTCCAAATGGTGTCTACCCCCCATTTTCGGCTACGGGGAACACGTAGACACCAAGATTATGTCTGTGCGACCTTCCGGTCCCGAGATATGGCCATTTTTGAAATGGGGCGAAATGGGGCAAATGGGTTTTTTGGCCATAACTCCGCCCCCTTACGTCGTAGGAGGACGAACCGGATATCAATCGACGCGTCTCGACGAGACGAAGTTTCACGGGGTCAATGGATTTTCTCT
>JAFELL010002179.1:0-7500 GCA_019059645.1 Caranx melampygus | reverse complement strand
GGTCCCACAAACCATCCTGACCCCGTGGCACTTAGTACATTTTTCGCATTTTATCGCACCAATGTATTTCCTATGGGAAAACATTGACGGTAAATATCGCGAGAACCGTACGTCCTAGAGACTTCCAAATGGTGTCTACCCCCCATTTTCGGCTACGGGGAACACGTAGACACCAAGATTATGTCTGTGCGACCTTCCGGTCCCGAGATATGGCCATTTTTGAAATGGGGCGAAATGGGGCAAATGGGTTTTTTGGCCATAACTCCGCCCCCTTACGTCGTAGGAGGACGAACCGGATATCAATCGACGCGTCTCGACGAGACGAAGTTTCACGGGGTCAATGGATTTTCTCTAAAATGCTCCTATCAAAAGTTATTCCAAAAAAACTGATTTTTTGCCCCATTTCGAGTGGTTTTCATCCCTATACCTAACCCTAACCCCTAACCCTAACCCCCCTAACCCCTAACCCTAACCCTAACCCTAACCCCCTAACCCTAACCCCTAACCCTAACCCCTAACCCCCTAACCCTAACCCTAACCCTAACCCTAACCCCCTAACCCTAACCCTAACCCCTAACCCTAACCCCCTAACCCTAACCCCTAACCCTAACCCTAACCCTAACCCCCCCTAACCCTAACCCTAACCCTAACCCTAACCCCCCTAACCTAACCCTAACCCTAACCCTAACCTAACCCTTGCCTAAACTTAACCTTTGACTTCTAACCCTAATTGATGGCATTGGTGCCTAACCCTAAAGTTAAAAATAGAAAATAAAAAAATAGAAAAAAGAAAAAGATATATAAAAATAGATAAAATAATAAATAAAATAAAAAATAGATAAATAGTTCATGATTGGAATTTAATTCTATGTAAAATTAAAGAATTAATAACATTTTTTGATAATAAATTAAGTTCATTATTATTATAAAATTAAAAAATTAAAATCTTAAAAAATATCTTTATTTCATTTTTTATGGTTAAAAACTATAATCAGTTCATGGAAAAGTTCATTTTAGTTAAAAATATCAAGAAAAGAAAGGGTTAATCCTTAGATTCGCTAAAAAAACCTTATATTCGCTAAAAAAACCTTACATTCGATAAAAACTTTAAATTCGATAAAAACAGAAAAATAACAGAAACTATAAATAGAAGTGCCTCTGAGGCTCTTAGTTCACTTTTTTGAGCTATAGCGAGGGAGACACACGTGCCCATACCTGAGGAAGACAGGATTTGGTCGAAACGTCGTTTTAGGGCACGTTTTTTGTTTTTCATAAATAAAAACATTTGATTTTAGTTTCAATAAATAAATAAATACATTAATAAATAAATAAATCAATAATATAGTATACTTTCCACTTTTGGAAAAGGTTTTTTGTTTATATTTGTTTTAAAAACTTGATTTCTGGTTCCTTCCCATTTTGGGAAGCGCTTTTAGTTTACTTTTGAATATAAATATATTATTTCTCTTACCCCCTTTTGGGGAAGTCTCTTTTGGTTTTGGTTTTGAAAAACTAATAAAGTAAATTAAAAAATACATATATACACAAGACAAAAAACATGGATGAGGGGTGGTCGTTGGTGCAGCGGGGCAGGAGGGGCCAGCGCACCCGCCAACCCCAAGGAGATTGGAATGGCCGGAGGTTCTGGGTTGGGAAGGACCGCGCACCTGCCTTCTCCTTAGGGAGGAGGGCCTTCCACTATCTAACCCTTCGCCCTGGACCTGGTTCAGTCCCCTAACCTAACCCCACAACCCAAATTTCCCCTAACCTTACCCTCCACCTAACCCTAACCCTAAGGACGGTGCAGCTCCCGACCCTCGGCTGAGAGTCGGGGTTTCTAACCCTCGCCTAACCTAGGGTGAGGTTAGGGGAAATTAGGGTTAGGGTTAGGGGGGTTAGGGTTAGTGAGCTCAGTCAGGGGAAATTAGGGTTAGGGTTAGAGGGGTTAGGGTTAGGGTTAGGGGGGTTAGCGTTAGGGTAAATTCGGGTTAGGGTTAGGGTTAGGGGGGTTAGGGTTAGTCAGCTCAGTCAGGGGAAATTAGGGTTAGGGTTAGAGGGGTTAGGGTTAGGGGGGTTAGGGTTAGGGTAAATTCAGGTTGCGCCACGCCTGCGGCGTGGCGCAACCATAGCAAACTCCTTCCAGCCATTCCCAGACCAGGAAGGGTTAGGGGTTACAGTAGGGTTGGGGTTGGGTTAGGGGGTTAACAGGTCAGGGGTTAGGGTTAGGGAGTTAGGGTTAGGGGTTGTCATTAAGGGTTAGGCAGATTGAGGGAGGTTTGGTTAGGGTAAGAAGACGGAAGTAATTAACATGCTATCAGAATCCTATTAGTTAGGGTTAGGCAAGCATCCTGGTTCAGGGTTAGGGCAGCTTTAGCCATTGAAAAGACGGTTGGTTATGGTTAGGGTCAGAAAGAGGTAGGTAATAACAATTTCATTAGAATCCAATTAATTAGGGTTAGGCAAGCATCAGGGTTAAAGGAAGGTGAGGGTTAGGGATAAGGAAAGACAGTTGGTTTGGGTTAGGGTCAGAAAGAGGTAGGTCATAACAATGTAGTTAGAATCCAATTAATTAGGGTTAGGCAAGCATCCGGAATAAACGAGGGTTAAGTTCAGGAGTATGGAAAGGGAGTTGGTCAGAGTGAGAAAAAGGTAGATTATAAATAAATAAATACATAAATAAATGCAAAAAATTAACTTGGGCTTTGAAATAGAGTCTCTCATTACACCAAATGGATATTGTAGACTTTTATCTTTTCTGAAGGAAGCACTAATCCTTTATTCTCTATTGGGTTGATTGATTTAATGTTTTCTTCTAAATTATCTTTAATTTGTTTCCCCATCTGGATCGTCAATGGCAAATAAGTGGTGACAAATGGGAAAGCAACGGACAGCTGGTTGGGCTTGGTCTGTAGGAAGACCTTGAAGCAGTTTCTAAGAAAGGTCATGGAATACTGTCTACTCGACAACGCTTTAAACAACACCCTGGTGGCTCGTTTGAAATCCTCTGCCTGTGTGCAGATCCTATGGAACGTGAGAATTTGTGATTTAATTAGTCCTGCAAAGGTATCTTTAGAATGGTAACTGCTCTTGTGAAGAAGAGCATGCGCGTCAGTGTTATGGTTTGGTTATGTTGTCCAAACTTTTCCCTTTTGCTTCTGTTTCACACAACCAACACCTGCATACTCACAATTTCCATTCATGCACCTCTTACTTGATTGGTGCCACTGATTTCCTCACTTCATAATGTAAATATTTACTTAGATGATTTAATTTGGTTTGATTCAGTTTAATTTGGCTCAATAAAGCATTTGTTTGAACATTTACTTTGTGTTGCTTCCCTTTTTTGTTGTGACCCTCTGAGCTGGGACCCTCTGAGCAGTTAGTGACATTCCAGTTAGTGACAGGAGGACTTCAGAGGACACTAAGGTGCTGTTCTCCACTTTGGTCACTAGAGGGTACACTTGCTCTTTCCTTAGGAGATCATTTAAGACTTTCCAGTAGACCAGGGCCATTCAGGTGTCTTCACTCATCCCAGTCATTACAAGATATTTTCCATCAGCAGTTAAAATGATCAGAGCGCAAAACCAGTTTTGGAGTAGTTTTAGAGGTACTCAGTTGTTACAGGACCACAGGATCATAGCTGCCTACAGTAAGAACAAGAATACCAGGATTACTGGGTGAAACTTAGGTTAAACCACTGTCTGACCCTAGATCCAGAAGGCACAGGGAGTTTTTTCAGCACCACATCTGGTTGCGCAACACTCAAGATCAAAATGTTGGTGAAGCAAAAAACACTATGTGTTAAGGTTTACCCAACACCGACACAACATTCTGAGAATACACAACACACACACTTTAGTAGTGCAACATTTCATTCAACACGGCTGGCCAAACCTCAGAGCCACTGTCCTTTAATACAATCCATGGTGGTCCACTGCACAGGGTTAGGGTTAGGGTTTCCCCTCACACTGTTAGGGTTAGGGTTAGGGTAACAGTAACTGCTACAGTTACTGTTACTGTTCAGAATGTTACATTGGTAATGTAAGGTCACGTAACACAACATTCTGATGTCATGTTATGTCAGGCCAAGTAACATTCTGACATGTTAGGTTAGGTTATAACAGTGTGTCATGATAGGCTACGTTACCTGATGCAAAATTCTGATGTCATGTAATGTCAAGGCCACGTAACATTACATGTTATGTTATGTTCAGTAATGTTTGGTAATGTAACATAATGTCCTATTGTCTCAATTTAAATTAGGTAACATCTTAGGTTAGGCAACACAATGTATAATTCTTATATGTTAAGTTACATAACATTACAAGTGGAGAGCTTTGGATGATGATGATGATCACTGGACGAAAGGCACTCCTACAAAGGTGAGGGGTTACAGGGAGACAGAGAGGAGCCAATAAAGATTGCAGAGACTGTGACTCCGCCCACTGATATTTGTGTTCTTGTGGGTAAAAGAAAGTAACCACTCTCAGGATCTTGAAGCCAGTGTCTCTTTATTCAAGTTGTGGACAGAATCTTTCACGACCAAGTCATGAGAGAGGAGCTCCCTGAACAGAAAAAGTCATCAGTATTTAAGCACAATGCAGAGACACATCACACTGCCTAGCAACAGCCACATTATCTCTTATGTTGCAAGGAAGACACCTCCAAAAATTAACCTCTCAAAGCTGTTTGCATACCTCCACTATGTTCAAGGCCGCTTTACTTCTTATTAAAACTGGACAGGTTCTCACCAAACTTTCCTGCAGGACAGGAAATATGATCAACATAGTAAAATGAAGTCTCAGTATTTTCCATCAGTTCTCTTCTATTATTTCTTTAATTCATTAACTAATTACAAGAAATTCATTGAATAATCATTTTAATTCAATAACTGTAACAATTTATTGATTGATTGACTGTATGTATATTTTGCAAGGGGGGAGTGCGTGCATGAGAGAGAGAGAGTGTATGTGAGGTATGTGTGGATTTTTTACAATTTTATTTTAAAAGAGTGTCTATGTCATATAATAAAACACACACACAGATGAAACACATCAGACTGTTTGTGTTACATCACATAAAACCCTAAACAATCAGTATTGATGGTTGACAAGATCAGTGCTGATCAGTCTGTTCAGAGTAACATGAAGCTGTTGGTGGTTTTACTGGTTGAACCAGTTAGACTGACAAATGACACCAAACGTTAAAGTGACAGGAAATACTTCAAATTAAAGCACAGACACTTCAACTTAAGAACATAATATTAATTGTAATGTTAAGAAAAGTTTCTGATGACGTCTCCTGTGTGTGAGAATTATGTGTATATATATATATATATGTATATGTATACATACACATGGAGCATATATAGTACAGTTTATGAATATATATACATTTGGCTGAAGTAGCATCTTTCCTCTACTCAGACATGTTGGGGTTAAAGGTCACAGTTATCAGCCTAAATGCTCGCACTCTTCATCCTTTCTCCCCCTGCACCTTCACATTCAGAATTTTTTATATGACCACTTTCATTTCTTCAGCTTTCCTTCTGGTTGTTTTGACTTGAGAGAGGACTTTTATTTTGAAAGCTCAGGTATGCGATGTGTACAGGTAGACTCTGCTGCCACGCACTCAGTGTTTCATGAAGTCTTGACAGGCTGAAGAGGTTAAGACCGAGGAACCCAGCGTGTTTTACAGAACCAACACGTTGACAGTGTGAAGGGTTAAACTCTTGATGGCGTCAGTGTCAGTGAAGAGGAAATCGTGTCTGCTACGTCTCGGGAAAACTGTCCATTCAGGAAGCTCCGCAGGCAGTCGTACGGTCAGTGTATCCCAGTGTAAATGCAGGTGGACTGTTTGAGTTGAAGTTTAAATTAAGTTTACCTCTGACTGATAAAGTGTTTTCAAACAGGATCTAGGTCTGCAGTATTTCCCAGCATGCTCAAGGCAGAGGTAGCATCATCTGCACCTGTGCTTGTTATCCTAATTCATTTTACCTCTCAGCAGGTTCTCCTGACCCCTGACCTCTGACCAAGCTCAAGGTCAAAGGTCAGGTGGTAGAAAATAACATCCAAAAATCCTGAGGCTGACACTGACACTGTCGCTAGAGCCTCTGATCATCGCCATGACAACACTGTACTCTGTACACAACTGTCAGGCCAGGACCAGACAAAGACTACACCAGGATTAGACCAGACTGGGACCAGGACCACAACAAGACCAGAACAATGACAATATCACATCAGACCACAACTGTGACCAGACCAGACCAAATCCAGACCGAGACCAGTGTGTCCTAGAACTTAGAGAAGATCCAGATTCACTAAGCCACCGACCTCAGGTGAGATGGTGCGACCCAGATAGGGATAATAAGGAATATAAGGAATAATAATAATAAGGAATAGAAATAAAGAAATACATTCAGGGAGTCAGAGAACATGAGACACGAAAGGGAAGTGATGTCACAGTTAAAACAGGAAATGGATCTAGAATTACTCTGGATGAAACATGTCATGACCCCGAGTGATCAATGGTCAATGCCAGCTATGGAGACTTTGATTGGAGCATGACATGACAACACAGTGCTGAGGAGGAGGAGCATGTGCCTAAGTGATTGTCCATTGTTGGATATTAAAAGACCACAGAATTTATGTAGCTGGACGCACAGGCTGGTTAGCATATTCAGAGATGACCTTTGACCTTTACCTGGAGACTTAGGGTTTAAACACAGGAACTTTTCATTGATCCAAAAAGTTACGGGACAAAAATAAATGAGCAAAGTGAGTGAAAGTTTGTTTCTGACACCTTGTTTTCTATGTCTGTGAAGATGAAGAGGAAGATGAAGGTGAAGATGAAGATAAAGGTTCTGTTTAGGACTTAATGAAAAACACTACAACATTTAATCACTTCAAATATTTAAATCACACTTTGTATTTGTTTAATTTGTTTTCACAGTAGCTGAACCACAGACTCTGACTTGACATTCACTGTTGCAGAGCAGTGATTCAAACTGTGAGTCAGAGGTCAAAGTTAATATAACAATATAACAAATAATATAACAAAGTCAATATACGTGCAGTCAATAAAACAGCACGCATTCATCCCATTTTCCAAAAAATCATCCCCATCATTGACACTTGAACTAAACTGTGTCTTAGATCTTTGTGAAAAAGGTAAAATGTCAAACACAGGGCTCAGACTGAGAAAATATCACATACTGACCTCTAACCTCATCAATCTTGTCTCCTGTTGAACAGCCCTGTCAGCAGCAGCCTTCTCCATTGGTTCATACTGGAAAATGATGGTCCGCTCACTTCTAACCAGCCAATGAGCACAGTCTGCTCACAGTCCCTCCACATCTCGCCAGTGTCTGGCATTCCAGCCAATCAGAGGCAGCTGCAGGTGAGTGTTCACCTGGCATCTGAGGGCTGTATCATGAAAGAGGCTTTGGGTTTAAACAAAATAAACTACAGAGAAAAACTGTCAACAACTGCCATCTTT
>JAFELL010002178.1:10000-37883 GCA_019059645.1 Caranx melampygus | reverse complement strand
TCTTCATCCCTTGTGCCAAGTAGTTTCTCTGCTCTTCATCCTTTCTCTGCCTACAAATCACTCTCTCTGCTTCCCTCCTTTCTTTGTGACCCCCCCCCCCTCCATCTCCTCTTTCTCTTCTCTCTGTTCTCGGAGTGGAAACGAGGACAGATTGACTTTGAGATCTGACCTGGGCTAAGACCGGCTGTCAGCAGGTAATGATAGAGACTTAGAGAGTGATGCCTCTTCACAGAGAGGGATCACGCCTCGTCCTCCACTTAAAAAGAACCCTTTTAAAATTTAGATCCCTGTTGAGAGAACAGCCTATCCCTCCAAAATACACCTTGATCGATTCCCTAACTATCCGACTCCTGCAGCAGCGGGGGAACCGGGAGCAGACGTGGAGATAAATCCCACAAAGAGATAGAAAAAAAAAAAAGAAATCAGAGCCGGCGAGTCGCTGCTGTTCTGCAGAAATGAAGGAGAAACGTGGAGGAAGTGAAAGTCTCAGTCTTTAATCACTTGACCAGCTGCAACATGGAAAACGGATTAAACTCCTCCATCAGCAAACTCAGGAACGTTTCCTGCTGTTTGACCAGGAGCTAAGGTTCAGCTTGTTCTAGTGTCTCATGTCCAATGTCCTCAAACACACCTGAAGAACAACCTGAGGAACAACCTGAGGAACAACTGAGGAACCACCTGAGGAACAACAACCTGAAGAACAACGTTAGTGTTGCCTCGCAGTGATTCAGGACACAGGTGTATCCGAGGTCTGGATTCTGGTTGTGTGCGTCTCCAAGCTGTTAGAAGAAGTTTTCCTCTTTAATCTTCTGAGGTTGTTTCTTTGAAATGAAGGAAAATCACTCTGATTGAACATAATTATGTAGAAAAAGTTCATTTCTCTTCTTTTCCAACCCGTTCATCATCATCAACATGTGACGACCTCAACCTGCAGCAGAGCTTCATCACTCCTGAGATGAAATCAGATCAACGCCTTCAAACAGGAAGTGAAGAATCTTATTGACGTTTCATTTGTCGTTTTAAAACCTCAACACAAACTGCATCTGTCACCGTCCAATTAGACGACAGCTTCAACTCCCCTGCTGGAAAAAAAAAAAAAAAAAAAAAAAAAAAAGAATAAAGTTGAGAATCATTAGACGGCTGCTCTGAAATCAGCCTCCACACAATCAGCAGCAGGTTCATGAAGGCACCAAATTAAAGCGCCCCACAGAAAGGCAGATTTCAGAACAATCTGACCGCGCTGCAATGATGGGGAGGATGAAGAGAGGAGGAGGAAGAGAAAGAAACGAACAGAGAGAAGACAGAGCACCTCCAGTGCCTCGTAGCCATCCATTTCTGAAAGCCCCCCTTTCAAAGAGGAAATTAATTTTGAAAGAGGGAGAATAAAACGAGCAGCCGAGGTGACTGGAGGTGCTGTATTAGACCACGCTCGACTAAACCAAGTCATTTAAACCGCCGGCTGCCGCCGCGCCTACCTGACCTCACATCCTCACCGCAGACAGAGAGGAATAATCTCCCTCTGCATTTCACTTCTTTTTTTCTCGTGTCTTACACATCCTAACCCCTCCTCCTCTCGTTCCATCTGACCCCACCGGGCCACTGTAGAGTCACTCCTGATTGCCACTCTGGATATTCAGAGCTCAGGAACTTTTGGAGAAGGTAATTGAAAAAGTTTCAGGGAGCTCCATGCTGCTGCTGCTGCTGCTGCTGCTGCTTTTTTTCTTGTGATGAGTTGTGTGACACGGCTTCACTTTGTCACCAGTTACAACAGCAGGTTCACAACTCATCCACAGGTGGCGGGATGTGTTTTAACTGAAATGCATCCGCAAGAACTCAGAGACGAAGAAGAGACTTCTTTTATTCTATTGCAAAGATTCACAGGAACCTGAGAGGAACCTGAGAGCTCGACACGTCGCCCAGCCTCACAAAACACACGGAGAAGCCACAAACACACGTGAGCTGCAAAACCTCACAAGTGTTTCCACAGACACATTAAACTGACAGATGTTTTCTGACTTGTGTCTTTGTGCAGGAGCCACTCCACCTGGTCCACACGTCCAGCCATCAACGTCAACAGTATTCCCTTAGCTTCACTTGCTGATGTCAGCACAGACGCTCATCTCTTGTGGAACCACCAGCAGCTCCTGCACTGAACTAATGGAATAAAAGTATTTCTAGTCACATGCAAACTCACACTGCATCAAAAAGCTCTGAGTAAAATCTTTGTTTTGGCATAAATGACACCAAACCTCCTCAAACCAGACCACTTCCTGTCTGTGTGTGTGTGTGTGTGATACCTCCTGAGAGGACTGTAGAGATCTGTGGAAACTTTTCTGAGCGTCCTTAACTTTCAGGGTTGAATCTACAAATATGGCCGCCATGATACTGTCCAGACAGAAGATGTTTATTCTCTGTCAAACATGTCAAAACATAATAATCTTTGTTCAAGTGTAAACCAGATCTCATGACACCTGAGTGCAGTGACACCTGTCGGCCACAAGTGTTGCAGATGAGAAAATGAGGAGTTTTGTGAATAAATGTGTTGATGTCAACTCAAATATTGCAACTCAAGTTGCATCAATGCGTTTTTTGTTTTTGTGTGTGTGTTAATAAAGACGGCATTGACTCAACTGTCCAATCAGAGTAGAGCGTGAGGTCAGGTGGGGGTGGTACTCACAGTCCAGGTGACTCTGTCTGATTCCCTCCACGTCCTCAGCGTGGATGAACTGGTAGCATCTCTTCCCCACGATGTCGACTGGAGTCAGGTCCATGTAGTCGCTGATCCTGAAGAGATGAAACACACAAACACACTGAAAACACACCATCATCTGCTCCGTGGTGCGTTCAGGTGCAGGTAAAATAATCAGGTTAAACACAGTCAAGACTCAGTTCTGGTTCCTTCAGTGGACGGTCACTGGACCAACCAGTGACCGTCTCAGGAGCATTTAAGTCGTCTGCCGTTGCTTTAACCTGGTTTAACCTGGTTTTTACTGTTAAATCTGTGACAAATCAGATTAAAGAAGACGATTCGGCTTTGATTTTGTATGTTTATGCACAAGAGATGGACAGAAGCAAAAGAAGAAGAAAGTGGGATCATGTGTGAGTCAAACTCGTCCTGTGTGTTAAAGCGACTTGAGAGTCAAAGTAGAGTGAGTGAAACTTGTGTTTCTCAGGGACGTGTAATGTGTTGAACTTGTTTTTCCTGCTCGACAATTAAACAGACGGATCGAGAGAGGAGAGGAAAAGAAGAGGAGGAGGAGGAAGCAGCAACAACAGAGAGAGTGAAGCCCGTCAGTCGGTCGTACAGGTAACACATCGTCGGCTTTAAAAGCTTTAATTTGAACAAATTTGCCACAGGATAGACAGAACAATTTCCCCAGTATCATTCTGATGGAGGAGGAGGAGGAGGAGGAGGAGGAGGACTAATGTCTGGCAGGCAGATAACAGCACACTCTGTTCTTTAGAAAAAATCCATCCTCCCATTTTCTCATTCTCTTAGAAACTCCTGCTCAGAATGAGGCTGTAACGTCTGTCGCTCCGCATCCAATATCATCCTCTGCCTCACATTGTGTCTCTTCTTCCACCCACAAAAAAAAGCAATCTGTCTACTATCATTTCCCCCTCTTCTCTTTTTATAATAAAACATGAAGGTTTTTTTTTTTTTTCCTTCCTTGATATGAATCTGCGTGGTCGGGCCGGTTAACTCCGGAGCCAGATCCTGATGCCTATCTGCTTTATCTGGACACAGGGAGGGAGATAGATCCATCAGTGACACATTCCTCTGTTAAACCAGGAGGATTGGGTCAGACTTCCTCATGAATAAGAAGCTCCAACAGACAGGGCAGACAACTCCTCTTTTCTATTTCTCTCTCCTTTCAGCAGCAGCAGCAGCAGCAGCGATGAAACATGAATGTAGATAACAGAGAGAAAGACGGAGTTTAGGGTTCGAACCGAGAAAAGACAGAACCTGGTTCTGTAAAGATGTCGATCAAATGATCAGAAACAAGACAACGGCTCTGATCATTATCATCATCATCATCAATCAATATGAAGTTTACTGAGGGAAAAGTTGTCTCATAATGTGTGTTTACTCTATAAGCCACCGACACTGATGTTCCTCCTCAGGTGACGGCTGCATGATAATGAACTGACCTGTGATCAGATGTTCTGATCAGAAAATAAACCTGATCTTCAAACGTAGAATAAAGAAAGTCCAAAAAAACCAAACATCCACATGAAGGAAATGAAAAATATGACATAATGTAAACGTATAAGAGTCTTTGTGACAAGTTCAGCAGGAAGTTGTTAAACCTTTCAAATTAAAGTGTGTTTGAGACAATGAGGTTTATTATCATCATGATACGAAGAACATATCATAACATAACATACATCAATATTTTACATATTAAACAATAATATTTATGGTTTTATTTATTATTCAGGTCAATTTAAAATGATTTCATTTCAATTCTGAGCTAAAAAAAAGTTAAATATTTTAATTTTAATCCAAATGAGGAAGCAGACCTTCACAATAAAGGTCCTGTTCACAACATATAATCTGAGGAATCTTTATTTCAGTCGCATCTTCAAACAAGAGTTCACATGTAAAACCACGTGGAACTGACTGAGCGCTGCTCGTGACCTTTGACCTGAGATTCCCTCCTACCTGTTCTCGCAGTAGACGATCTTCAGGTCCATGTTGACCCGGGTGACGAACATCTGGCAGTCGATGCGGACCTCGTTGATGGTGGGCGGGGGGAGGGCGTGGGCCACCACCACCATCCCCATGATCTGATTGGGCACCGAGCGGCTGTGGGTCAACGCCATCCGGATCCGCAGACGCCCTGTGATGTGGATCACCTGGTGGGGGTCAAAGGTCACAGAGAGAGAGAGAGAGAGAGGTGTCAGGCAGGACAATTTAAAATCCACATTCAAACAGAAAAGTCTGAATGTTGTCAGAATGTTATTGATGAAGTATTGATGAAGTATTGATGATGAAGTTTTATATCAGAGAACAGTTTTCAGTCGTTTTCCTTTTTCCTCGTTTGTTTGTGTTTTTTAAACTGAACAAATAAACCAGATGTTTTTTTTTCATTTATTTAAAATGATTTTAGTTTCTGATAAACAACACATTTAAACTCTGATCAGATCGTATCAATAAAGTCTTAAAGCTACAGTCTGACACTGAAGCTGCTGTTGGAGTCGTTCTCAGCTGATTCCACTTTAAATATATTCATTGAATATTAAATAGCAGATTCTTGATTTGCATTTTAAATACTTCAGAGTGGAGATGGTTTGTTTGTGTGGACTCTCAGGGCCACCGTAGTTTCTCCATGAGCATCAGGGAGTGGTGTTTTTTTTTTTTTTTTTTTTTTTCAGTTTGTAAAGTCTGAATTTAGTCTAAATAAAATATAAAATTCTCAGACAACTGGAGTAAAAATGAAATACTTCTCTAATATTAAATAACCTCTTTTACGGAGAATAAGAAAAAACAGAGAAGAAGAAGAAGAAGAAGAAGAAGAATCTGTTTTATGGAGGTGGAGTCATTTCTGTCTGGATTATGTTGTAGGTTTGTGTGATGATGTCATCATGTGTATCTGTTGAAAAATGATCAATTAACTTATTGATTCTGTATCATGTTTGTTGAAAAGTGGATCCATGTTTCTGAAACTGAATCAGCTTCCTCCTTCAGTACGGTGCAGCAACATGACAGCGTTCAGACTGTAACACTGTGTGTGTGTGTGTGAAGTGGGTGCAAATGTGTGTAGTAATATATGCAGGTGTGTGTGAATATTTATGTGCTTCTCTGTCTCCACTGTGATTTGCATGTGATCTGAGTCTGCCAGGTGGAACACACACACACACACACACACACACACACACACACACACACACACACACACAGTCCCAGTCTGTGTGAGAATAAAACATCAAACTTCATTGATGATTCAAAGAGGAAGTGTATTTTTTTTTAAATGACAAAGTAAAAGCTCGACCTGTAGTTTATTAAAACAACATCAGTCTCTTCACTGAAAATCTGATTGAATGATCAATTAATTAAAATCAATTTCCTTTTCATCTTTGACAACAAAGTCACCTGGTCCCGTCTCCTGACTGTTCTCTGACAGAGCAGATTTCAGAATAAAACACTCAGAGAAACAAACCCTCCAACTCCTGACGGAGCTGTAACACAAACGTCTTCAGGCACAGTAGCTGTTGTTGGTCTCTGACCTTATATCCTGAGGACTTGATGTGAACTCCTCTCTTTGTGAGCGTCGACTTCATCCGGATGAAGAAGGATCGTTCCAGAGAGTTGTCCGGCGCCAGGAGACTCGGGCTGCTCGACTCCACTGAGACACAGACACAGGAAACACCAGTTTAAAAACTTCAACCGCACACGGACTCTGTGTTTTAATATTACGATCAGATCCCTAAACTGGTGCTGGAGAGAGATCAATCATTAATCTGACATTTAATTTGAATCACACACGAAACTGAGTGAAATCCTGTTTAAACAGGTTCAGTGCAGGAGAAGAAGAACGAATCCTGAAGCTTTTAAGAATCTGAATCTCATCACAAACAAACAGCAAACTGCAGAGAGAACCACACGTCAACAATCAGGACTTAAATGTTTCCTGATGTTTGTAAAGGTCTGTGAAGGCATCGTTGGAGAACAGTTTGACGCTGCAGGATGATTTTAATCGGTGTAAAACAAATAAATACATTCACGGTGTCGGCCAATCACAGCCGCTGTCAAACCTGCCAATCACCTGGCAGTGGCTCGTGGCAGCCGGACGGTGAAATGTCAAAACACGTCAGGTGAGACGAGACGAGGCCAAACAGGAAGTTCAGGCACAAATTAAAAGTTGGTTAAGGAGAAACGCTCAACGTGTTTGAAAGCTGTAATCTTCTCACGTCAGGACTGTCAAAATAAAAGTCTCCATCCTCACAAAGAGAGAGAGAAATGTTGTTTTGTTTAATGTTGAGACTATTTTATATGTATAAAAAAAACTTTATTTAAACAGCTCCTTTCAAACAACAAAGAAAACACATGGGCCCAGATGAAAAGAGATAAAAAAAATGACAACAGATTCTTTCAAATGTGTTAAAAATAAATAAAATAGAAATAAAAATATTTGATATTTTGCCGATTAAAGAAAAAAATAAAAGCTGTAAATGATCAGTTTCCAGCTGCAGTGACATCATCGATCAGTATCAATCAAGACACGACAATCAATAACAATCTGCAATGGCCTCGTCCTTCATTTCACACACAAACACATTTTTCACCAACACACACACACAAACACGCAAACACCCCCCACCCCCCCCCCCCCCGAGTCAGGAAGCAGCGGCGGTTACTGAAGGTGAGACGCTCCATTTGTCAGCTGCCGTCAGGCTCCCAGAAATCAACTGCATATTCATAACTTCTCCATCCATCAGAGGGAGGAGAGACAGCTGGGAACGCCCCGTCTCGACTCGCCCCACACACACACACACACACACACACAGAGTTCAGTGTTGCTGTATTTCTCAGCACCCTGTGGTTTAGTCCATCAGCTCCATCAGTTATAATAATCATATCACATAAACCATTTCATGTGGAGGTTAAAGGGTTAAACAGCCACACACACACACACACACACACACACACACACACACACACACACGGTATGACCCGTTTTTGTTGCTAGGCGACATCTAGTGGTTGGAGTCATCATGACAGGAGCAGAATAACCGTGACGACAAAGATCATCTAAATGTCGAGGTAGTTCTTATTCCCGTTATTGTTGTTTTGGTAACCATGGTGACAGGAGGCCACAGCGCTGTCCGTGGTGCTGAAGTCACCTGTTGTCTAACCTGCCTCTAAAGCAAATATGTGAAGAGTTACATGTTGATGAACAACCTTTGACCCCTTGATTCTACGTCACTATGGCAACGTGTCGGGATATATTCACGCTGCTGGAGCTGTCGCCGCTTTATGTCGCTGATTTTCTTGGTTTCCTGTTTGACCAAACACTTCAGCTCTTTGTGATGTCACTGTGTTCACACCTGTTCACACCTTTGTCTGAGATGACATCGTCATTCACAACCTGTTTGTCAGGTAAATGTAAAGACATCGTTTCAAACATTTGAACAAATGAAACACACACACACACACACACACACAACACACGTGTTGTTTAAATGAGGACGGACTCATTCAGCTCTTAATACACACACAGTGTGTTTGTGTTTCTACCGTGTGAGTGTGTGTGTGTGTGTGTGTTAGGGCTGGTTGTGTTCCCTCCTTTTTTCTTTCCTCAACTCCCATAACACACACACACACACACACACACACACACACCACACACACACACACACACACACACACACAGGTCTCTGGTGGACGAGCTGGTTTGATCAGCACTGATACGTGTTGACAACGTCTAATCTGAGAAAATTGAAAGAAATGAATTAATATGCAAATTCATCCTTTATAATATAAATGTCCTTGAAGAGAGAGAGAGAGAGAGAGGGAGGGAGAGAGAGGGAGGGGGGGAGAGACAACAAACCTGAACATAGAAAAGTGACAGATGAAAGAAAAGAGAGAAAAAAAATAAAGTGAAGAAAAGAAAAGAGAGGAAGAAGAGTGAGACATAAGATGAGAGAAAAGATGGATATGAGTAAATGTAAAAGAGATAAATAAAGGAGGAAAGAGAAGAAGAGACAGAGGGATGAGACAGAAGAAAGAAAGAAAGAAAGAAAGAAAGAAAGAAAGAAAGAAAGAAAGAGAGAAAGATGAAAATGAAGAAGCAAAGGAGAAAGATGGAGAAAAAAGGAGGGCAAATAATAAAAGAGAAGAAAAAAGTGAGAAGAATGAAGAAGAGGAGGAGAGAAATAAAAAGATTAAAAAAATGTGACAGTTGAAAAATGAAGGGAGGAAAAGTATGACAGATGAAAGAAAGAAGTAAAAGATGAAAAAAGAGAAGAGAGACGAATGGAAAGAGAAGAACAACCAGAGGAAACACAACGAAAAGAAGAAAAAGAAGGAGATGAGATGAAGGAGGGGAAGACAGAGAGAAATGGACGGAAGGACAAAGTCTGAAAGAAAGGGTGACAGACAAAGGAAAGGAGGGAGAAAAGAGGAAAAGGAGGAAAAAGAGGAGGAGAAGGAAACAACAGAAGGATCCCAGGAGGAGAGAAAAATCTTTGTCTCGTCCTCCCTCCCTCCCTCGCTCCATCCCTCCATCAGTCGGTCGGCTCTCACTCAGTCCTCCAGGAAATCAGCCGCCGATCTGACGGAGGAATAATGATGATGGGGAGAGAGGGAGAGAAAGAGAGGGAGAGAGGGAGAGAGAGGGAGAGAGAGAGGGTTGGAAAGGGAGAGAGAGACAGAGAGAGAGAGAGAGAGAGAGAGAGAGAGAGAAAGAGAGGAAGAGAGGGAGGACGGACGAACGACAGGGGAGCTGGACCCTCTTTCTCTCTTTGTTATGCACTTTGAATTAATGGGATTATTTCCCCACAGAAACACACACACACACACCACACACACACACACACACACACACACAAAGATATCACTTTCATTGTCATACACACACACACACTCCCCTTTCATTTTACACTGTGTGTGTGTGTGTGTGTGTGTGTGTGTGTGTGTGTGTGTGTGTGTGTGTTCATTTAGAATTAAACACTTTCTGCATGAATGAAGAGAGAACAGATGCAGGAGGAGAAAAAGGAAGAGAGAGATAAAAAGAGAAGAAAAAGGAGCAAGAGACAACGACACATGGAAAAGAGGAGAGGGTGAGGAAGAAGGAGAAAAGATGAAAAGTAGAAGAGGAGGAGTGGCAGGAAAGAAGAACAGGGGGAGGAGAAAGAGGGAAAGAAAAAACAGACTGACAGAAGTGAGTGATCATTATGACATCACTATGAAGTTGACCTTTGACCCTTTGAATATAAAACATCATCACTTTCATCCAATTAGAAGTTTGTGGTTGAAGTTGTGCAGGTTGTGAGGTCACCGTGACCTTTGACCTTTGAGATGTTACAACAGCTGGTGTTTGTGACATGATGAGCAAACAGGAAGAGAGGAACAGAAGAAGAAGAAGAAGAAGAAGAAAGGGAAGAGAAGAAGAAGAGGAGGAGGAGCAGAGGGACTGCAGAGAAAAAAAAGACGATGAACAGAAGAGGAAGAGGAGGAGGAGGAGGAGCAGGAGGACCATGTGGGGATTCAGGGGTGTTTTCTCATTCAGCTCGTTCGGCGTGCGTTGCCGTGGCGTCTTCGGGGACGACGCTCCTACAAGACAAAGATTAGCGCTACAAAGGCGGCAGGTGGCTGCGGCGCCGGCGCCGCCCGACTCTGGGACCTAATTATCTACGGCGCGGAAACTTTCCCCGTTTGAAGGACAAATGATTAATTAAAAAGAACAACTCACCTACGCCTGTGATCTTTGGACAATACCCAGAGTGCCCAGGGTTTCTTTCCACACACACGTGTGTGTGTGTGTGTGTGTGTGTGTGTGTGTGTGTGTAGTCTCTGTGGGTCGGTGTATCATTGTCAGACTGTCTAATAGCGCTGCCTGGTTCACGAGGCCCGTTGTGTCCGACTGATAACTAGCTAACGGCGCTGAGACAAAGCGAGCTACACCAAGGTCGCTGCAACCTCCACCACCGCCGCCATGACGACACATCGCCACAGCGAACTGCAGGCAGGTATCAGTCTGTCTGAACATCACAGAAGAAGAGAAACTTTTCTCTGATTCAGGAAGGTGATAAAGTTTGGTGATGAAGTTTGGTCGACGCTGCAGCTTCCTGTGACGCGACAGTTTGTCTTAGACATGAAGCAGCTGCTTGATTCTCAGAGGACGTGTCTAAACAAAAACTACATCCCATAATAACACAGCTGTTTTTAAAACTGATCTGGAGGCTGCACTTTACTCTTTCATCCTGACGTTCGTTTCCATGGAGACCTTACACAGCGTGATGTGAAACTGTTGTAAAATGTGAAGCGTTCACAACAACACTACTGACACAGTCTTTATGCTAAGCTACAGGCTAACCACACTCTGAATCCAGCTCTGCTCTGTACCACAGCAGCTCCACCCTCCTCCTCCTCCTCCTCCTCTTCTCTCTCCCTTCTCCATCACCTCCTTCTGCCTCCTGATTCTTACCCACAATGCACCAGCAGGAGCCAGGGGAGATCAGTGAAGGTGACGGGCGAGAGGGAATCATGACAAATGTGCCGTAGCTCGCTCTCACACACAAACATTCACATATATACTGTGTGTAAAGGTAGACATAACACACACACATGCATGCATGCACGCACACACAACACACACACACACACACACACGTGGTGGTGCGAGGCGTTCATCACACACACAGAGTATTGTCAGTGAAAGTTTAATTGTGCAAACACTCTGTAACTGTCCTGTCATATTCCTGCCTCTCCGGCTCACTATCGCCTCCACGGCTGTAATTGAATTGCTACCGTCAGTCGGAGAAGGGGGGGGGGGGGGGGGGGGGGGGGGAGGGAGGGAGGGGGAGGAAGGGAGGGAGGGAGGGAGGGAGGAGGAGAGACTCGCCTCATGAATAGAATGTGTTTCTATCAGGGAGGATTTGACAAATTGTGTCAGGAAGAAAAACCTGGGTGATAATTTTTCGGTTTACTGAGGGTGGAGGAGGAAGAGGAGGAGGAGGAGGAGGAGGAAGGTGGGCGGGGGTGGGTGGGTGAGGAATAGAAAGAGGTGTAGGACATAGGTATAGATGAAGCCAAAAGAAGGGGAAGGAGGAAGAGGATGATGAGGATGAGAAAAAAGAGAGGTAAAATAAGAAAGTAAGGTAAATGAAGAGGAGGGGGAGAAGGAGGGAGGAAGAAAAAGGAAAAGAGGAGGTATAGAAGGAGAGACATGAAGAAGAAGGGGAGAATTGGGAGGAAGAGGAGGGAGACGGGATGATGAAGAAGAGGATGATAGGTACAGATGGGAGGAGGAAAGAGGAGAAGAAAGAAGGGGGAAGGAGAGAGAGGAGGATGAAAGAGGTGGATGAGGAGGAAAAGAGGAGAGAAGGACAGGAGGAGGAGGTGCAAATTTCAAAATAAAATGATTCAAAACACACACACACACACACAGACACACACTTCCTTCACTCTGTACTTTAAATCTGTGTGAAACCAAGTGTGTGTGTGTGTGTGTGTGTGTGTGTGTGATGGTAGATTTCCTCAAAGCCTTTTCCCACAATGCAAAAGCCTGGGAACCAAAGGTAAAGACAGGTAAAGCCCCCCCCTCCCTCCTCCCTCTGCAGTGATAAAACAGACTTTTATTTTGACAGTCTCATCAGAACAATGAGCTCAAATCAAACAGCGCTCTAATAGTCTGGAGACGTCTTGAACCCGGCTTTGTCTTCCTCTCTCTTTCTACTCTCTTTTTCCTCCACAGAGACACTTCCCCTTCTCTTTCTCCTTCTTCTCCCCCTCCTCCTCCCCCTCCTCCCTCCTCAGTGATCTCCCTGTGTCGGGACTTTAAGGCTTTTCTAATCTGTCTTTAGCTTCTTCTCTTCCTCCTCTGGGAATGGATCTAACTATGAAAAGAGGAGAAAAGAGAGGAGCACAAAGTAAAGGAAAGAGAGGAGAGGAGGGGGAGAGGAGAGGAGGAGAGGAGGAGGAGGAGGAAGGTAAATGTTTGTGGACAGTTTATCAATAATCCGTAGTGATTGGTGAACATAATCAATGACTGATCAATCATGAACTGGTGATTAAACTTTTCTTTGTGCTGGAACTTCTTCTGTTATCAGAGATCTGTCCAGGAAGCACCAGAACCTTTCAGAGTAAAAGCTCAAAATAGATTATAAAGACACTGCTCCCTGTTTTTAAACTTCAGGTTCACAGGTAACTTCTTCAGTGGACAGGTGAAACCCTCCTCTGTCGCTTTAATCTTCTTCTTCTTCTTCATGTTTTGACCTGATGAAGATGTTGGATCATTCAACAGATGTCCTCCTCTGTCTACAGGACAGTTTGTCACAGATGCATGATGGGTAACAGTCTGAACTTGTACTTGAGGGACTTGTCTCTAAAGCGTGAGGACAACTTTTGTTCCTACTCTGACAGGACTCACTGACGGTTCAACGTGTCTGAGGGGGATCGAACCTGTGGCAGGGTCCCCTTCAGCTGCAGAGTCAAACCAGAGAAGAAGAAGAAGAAGAGGAGGAGGAGGAGTAAATGAAAAGACAATCTGCTTTCTCTGATATGAATGACGAGACTGACAGCTCGTCTTTGTTTGGAACAAGGTCGAAGGGCATGCACACACACACACACACACAGATAATGAGTAATTGTCTGTATCTGTAACCTGTTTAATTACTTCCAGAGACAGACGGAGACGTGAGTGAGGAAAAAGGGATGGAAGTGTAAAAGACAAAAGAAAGGGAAAGGAGAAGAGTGAAACACACACACACACACAGACACACACAGACACACACCGTTCCCCAGTCAGAAGTGCTACGCAGATGTGAGACAGGAAAATCCACAGCTGTGTCTGTGTGATGACAAATAAAAACAAACACTACAAATATCACAAATATCAGATTTCCGGAGAGAGGACAGGCGCCTGAACGCAGCGTCCGGCTGCTCCTCTGCTGGCATTTACACTGAAAACAGCCCGAGCGCAGGACAAACAGTGAATCCACCACTACGACCGCTGGAGTTATGTGACTCAGACAGATGTGTCCACCAAGTCAGCAGCCAGATGTGTCGACGTAAGTGACAGGAAACGAGACGAGACACACACAGACATCACATCGAGACGTCAAGGAAATAAGAATACACGCTTCACAGAGAAGCACCTAAACGCCTCATGCGCACAGAAACCTTCGACTGTAAAGTGGTCCTCCTGATGAAAACAGGTTTGTTGAGTTGCATCTTGGGAAATGTAGGCTCCAGCTGAGAGTATGACCCAGTTCCACTCTGCCCCCTGAAGACTCAGGTCCTGAACCTCCAGTGACTGAACTGAGTGTGAGAGTCTGAAAGGGTCCAGATGCTGGAATAGGACCAGGACCAGGACCAAGACCGGTATTGTGACAGGGTATTGATTGCTGAGCCCCGGGCCACACAGTCCCTGTCGGTCTGGTGATGTTAATGTGTGAGTCCGCTAGGTGCTAACGCTAACATAGCAAGCACATCATATGTGTTTGTTGGATGAGTGTGACTTCACTGCAGTTTGTTTTTGTTCAGCTCCCACTCTTCTTCTTCTTCTTCTTCTGTTAATTTTGTTCTCCACCTCCATATCACACGCTCTCTCTCTTTTTTGCTCTCTCTCTCTCTCCCTCCCTTTGTGTCCTTCTGTTTTTATTTCCTCTTTTAATTTCTTTTCTTTCTCTGCTCGTCTCTGTTTGTGTTTGGCCAGAAGACGACGGCGTCCCCAGATAAAAGACGACCAAACAAGAAAGAGAGGAGAAAAAAACAGAAAATACACACACACACAGACGAATAGGAGGAGGAAAAAGAAAAAGAAGAAAAAGGAGGAGGAGAAGAAGAAGATGGAGAGAGTGTGTTTGGTGTAATTGAATCCAGGCGGCGGCGGAGAGAGGGACAGATGGACGGACTGAACAGATTAGCATCGGTAATCAGAGGAAGGCGTGAGGAGGAATAGACGCTGCATCGTGTTCATCGAGCTGCTTCTACAAACACACACACACCACACACACACACACACACACACACACACACACACACACAGACACAAACTTTTAGTTTATTCAAACTAACTCCTGTTGTGTTTCTGTTTTAAATAAAGTTTAATATGAAAAAAAACACCATTTCCTCTTTTATTATTCATTCAAATATAGTTTGATTTTTTTTAAGATTTAATGAATCTGATTTATTTTTTATTTTTGTGACTTTTTTTCAAATCTATTTTTTATATTCAAACCTGACGGACCAATCAGAGCGCGCCACACGGGAGGTCGGGGGGCGTTCACATGACAGCAGAGACGACTGTGTGAAGAGCCGTGCAGCCTCCGTAGAGCTGTGACCTTTGACCTGGTCCATCGGTGTCTCTCCTCTTTCTTTCTTTCGAACTCCTCAGTTCCTCTCTTCCTTTCTTCCACTCGTTTTTTCCCTCCTTCATCCTCTTTCCTCAATGCGCTGTTTCTTTCTTCTTTCAGTCTTTTTTTATTCCTTTATCCATTACTCCTTCTCTCTCTTTTCAGTTCAGTTCTTCTGTTTTCTTTCTTTTTAATTCTCTCTTCCCTTAGTTCTTCTCCCCCTTTCTTTTACATCACTTTATCATTTCAGTTCTCATCTGTCCGTCCTAACTTCCTACCTCTTCTCTCTCTCCTTCCTCCTCCTTTGTATTCCTTCTTTCACTGTCAACTTCAAACTCAAACACACACCTCTTCTTCCTCTCCTCTCCTTAAACCTGGTTTGACTGAACACACACACACACACACACACATATTGAAATTAAAACTTGAGTCTTCTTGGACCTTGAGAAGTTCCCGTGTTATCGCCGTGGTGACAGACAGATAGCAGGGAGAGAGGAGCGCTTTATTTGTCGTCCGGAGCCGCCCTGTCCTCTGCTGCCGTTATCTGAGCAGCTCTGGCTCCCATTGTAAACAGCCCTGTCCTCGTTAAGAAGCCTAATTAGAAAACTCTAATAATAATGGGCTGTGATTGGCCATTGTGTACTCTAAAGATTCCATTTAGGGCGCCGGCGAGCGAGCGAGCGGGCGGGCGAGCAGGGGGGCGGCGGTTTAATAAAACTTAACCAAACGGATAATTTTGCTTTAGTAATAATCCTCCGCCTCTGAAAAGTTCTTTGTTTGCCTCAAGTGGTTTTATTGCTTTTCTTTTAAAAAAACACTCATGACACTGATTTAATTAATTTGAGCGCTTTTGCTAAATCCATTGTGACTAATTCTCCCAGTGAGTGTGGAGTTTAGAGGATCTGCTCCGTGGAAATCGTTTAGCAGGTCTGACAGAAAAAAACAAAAGAACGAGGAAAAGAAAAGAAAAGAAAGAAAGAGAAGAGAAAGAACCTCTGTAACGTGGAACTGCAGGGTTCACCTGAGGCTGCAGAGACACACCTGACCGATCCACCTGTGGCCTCAGTCGCTCCGACACCTGTAGCAGCTGATGTGTTGAATCCATCCGATGTTGAGATCGGATATCGGCCCAGATATTGATTAAAAGGCTCGATCAAGGTATCAGATAATGTGGCTAATCCATGATGCCGATGTATTCACTTCACTTCTATGCTCATGATGCAACAAACTGATCTGGAGCCAGATTCTGAGACAAACAGAATGAAAGGTGAAGAAAAACGAGGACTACAAGGGGTGTGTGTGTGTGTGTGTGTGTGTGTGTATCCCGCCAGATCTGACCTTTGCCTCCTGGTGTGGAGTGCCAGTGACATTTCAAATGCAAATAGAAACACACTTCACACACACACACACACACAATCTGTGGGTTTGTCCTTGGGCGGCGGTCGCCATCATCGCCATCGTCGTTGCCGTCGCCACCGGCCGCTCTGAATGACATTAAACGTAGGTGACTGTAAACTTGGGTAATTATGATAAATGCGGGCGATTATGACGAATTATTCCCCTCCATTGTGCTAATAGCATAATTAGCAACAATAATCAAAGACTTATGATGTTGAAATAAGGCGACGCCGCGGACAATTAGACCGCGAGGAGCTAATAATGAAGAACTTATGGTGTTTTTTCCTGGAGGGCAGAGTCGCTGCTACTTCAGGGAGGACGTGGAAATTTGGGCGTTTTTCTCCCTGGTTCCTGCGTCTGATGAGAGAAAATTGAAATAAATACTCCATTAAACGCCGGCGCCTCGGTTTGATGGTGTGAATGTGAATGATGAAGGTGCAGCTTCAACATCGCACCTCAGGTTTAACTCTGAGGATGCTGGTGGTGCGTTCACTTCAGTGCTGTAAATCGGAACGTCTGCGGCCTTTACTGTGGTTTAGGGAAAAGGGAATCGTCACCGTACCGACGTCCCGGAGGCGAAACGGATCATCACAGAACAGAGAGACGGGGTTTTAGATGATGATACGACGACGAGACAAAGGATGTGAGCAGTGTTGTGTTTGTGTCAGAGATGTCATCAGTGTGTGGTCATGCAGCGGCGGATGCTGAAATCTGTCGAGTTCAAAAATCACTTTGACTCCAGATATTTTTTTTGGGGTCCATTTGCATTTTCAGCATCTGAAACATCTGAAGTCAAAATGATTTTCTGAACTCAACACATTTCAGCTTCAATTAGTGGCACTGGTGTTTTATTTTGAAGAGTCTCTTCCTATCCACTATAAAACATTAGAGGCACTTAGAGACACAGAATTACATTTAAAACGAGAAAAATATGAATCATTACTGTGGAAGTCTGTCTTGAGTAAATGTTTAAAAGTTCTCTGTGAGCAATCCTGGACCTGAACACCGGTTCCCATCAAGATTTATCCTCCGATTATTGATCAGAAGTCGATCAGATGAGCAGGTGCAGGGAAAAAACACAAAGGACGGACTTGTGATCGATGAGCAGGACGTTTGAAATCAGCTGTTTCTGACCAAAACCTTCAAACTCAACAAGCTCAAGAATATGATGGTTTAAAGTTAATCTGAATTTTACTTTTTACAAAAATCTTCAGTTCTGGTTCATCGATACTTCAGCAGAGACCAGGAGTGACAGCTGGCTGGTCCGGCCCTGTCCAGTCCGGCCCAGTCTGGCCCAGTCCGGCCCAGTCCGGTCCGGTCTGGTCCGGTCCAGTCCAGTCTGTTACTGAGTACTAATCAGAGACTAAATGAAACTCACATTTAAACCTGCAGTGAAAAGCGCGTTTGGTTTATTGCTCTGGCGCGCTCCATTCTTTCCACAACCAGGCCGCAAACTTTTACTGACAATCATCAGCTCTTTCGTGTATATGAGTCAGAAAATCAATGTTAACAAACTTGTGACCTGTTAAATTAAAACTACGATGAAGATTAAGATTAAGATGCAAATAGAAAAAAAAGATCAAAATAGAAACAATTTGAGTCAAAATGTGAGAATAGTTTGTGCAGATGAAAAAGAGGTAGTAACTATAACATGTTCCCATATGAACTCTTCCTAATGAGCCGGTCAGTACACAGACATGATCACTGCACTTGATGTTTCTTGTCTTGGATGTCTGAAGCTGTGGAGAGAGTTTTAAATTTGAATGAATTTAAAACTACAAAGTGTGAAAATCCTTCATCAGTCTTGCACATCGCCGACATGAGGGGGTCAGAGGTCAAAGTCAACAGGCGGGAGACATTAGATACATTAGACCCTCGGCTGATGATGTGTGAAGTGAAGGAGAGAGTTTTCCTGTGAACGACTCTCATCACGGATCATTTTCAGCCTCTCAGCCTCAGCTTGACTGATATTAGTCAAATTGCGTCATGTGCTTTTAAAGATGACTCTCTTTAGCTGCAAGAGGAGCGAGCCGAGTGGAGCGTCGGCTTCAAAGGAACATCTCTCTCCTCCAAGGTCATCTCATATTTTAACTCCAATCTCAATAACTTCATGAGCGTGACTGTAATTAAAACCACAGGGCGAGCTTCATGTGCTGTGGCGGTGCAGCCGGGACTGAAGCAACTTCGTGCTTGTTTAAACTCTGGTGGGCGGAGCTTGTTAAACTGAGGCCAGCTGCAAACTAGTGGGGGCGTTCGCTGAAGCTGCTGTTAGCAAAACCAAAACCAAAGTGTCAGGATGAACCAGTGTGTTTAACTGCTCTGACACAAGCTGCTACTGCTAGCAGGCCTAGCTAATTAGCCATTAGTAAGTATTAGTAGAATTAGCATTTTAGCGTTTTAGCACCACATGAGTTTTTGATGACATTACTGTGGTTAAATGAAGCTTTACGGTTGAGCTGAGACCACAGAGATCAGGATGTAAACACACTGTTGTTGTTGTTTTTTCTTTTTTCTTTTGCAGAAATCAAAAATCCCACCAGCTGTTTGTCAACACTGGATGTTGAGCAACATCCTCCAGGTTCTGATCCACACTCCTCTGGATCTGAAGAAGTTCAGCTGATGTAAATCTGTCAGATAAACTGTAACTTCAGTCTCTTCTCTGACTTTCTGATTCAGTCAATAAATCTGCCACAGTGCCATTAGAAACTGAGCAGATCCTACATAAACCCATCTGAGGCCAACACAGGAAATGACCTCATGTGTTTTTACCCGTCCTCTCTCTCCTCTGTGTAAACAAACAGAGAAACACTCTCAGCAGTCAGTGACGCCGGAGTGTGAAACTTCAGACAAACAAAGTCAGCAGCGATCGATCAGAGACTAATCGCTGCTGCGTGAGAGAAGCAGCAGGTGATGAACGGAGGAAACCTGGAGAGGGAGGACGAAAAGACAAAGATGTATAAATGAAGGAAGGAAGAGGAGGAGGAGGAAACAAATGGAGAAGCTGAGGAGGACGCGTTAGGAGGCGTCACCGGGTATCGACTGGAGAGAAAACTAATGACGAAGGAACCGCTGGAAATATATGAGACCGAGGACGAGGACTTAATGTGAGAGGGGAAATGTGAAGAGAAGGACACAGAGCTCCCACTGTCTTCATCTTCATCACCACCATCACCATCATCATCATCACCATCACAACGACACCAAGACATTTCGGCATCAGGTCGAACGTCGCTCACGTTTTTTAAAGCAGTTTTACGTCACGCCGCCTCACGTCTCCATGGAGACGGCCCAGCGTCAGGATGGACAGAAACCTGCAGGTGTTTTCCATCCAGGTAGGACGAGGTTCATTTTCATCTGAATGAGCTGAACTTTGACCTCGTTCTTCATCAGCGTTGCAAAAACACAGGACTCACAGTGTCCATGTGACCACAGAGCACAGGGAGACAACAGCACCTCCTCCTCCTCCTCCTCCTCCTCTCTCCTGGGAAACACTCATACAAATTCATACGAGCCTTCTCTCTCTCTCCTTCTCTTTCTCCAGACAAATTACCATTAAAGAACACATACATGAATCTTAATCCTCTCTCTCTGTGGTCACATTATCATTGGGGATCACTCCTTCACATTCATACATGTCCGTCTGAAACATCCCTCCCTCCCTCCCTCTCTCCCTCTCTCCCTCCCTCGCTCCTCTGTTTTTTCTTCTTTTTCTTCTTCTTTGGAGAAATTAACATTGCTAAGCACTCATGCACATTCAAACACGTCCCTACATCCCTCGCCTCCACTTCCTCCTTCCTTTCTTTGCATCTCTCTCTCTCTCTCTCTCTCTCTCTCTCGAGGTGATTAACATGGGAGAACAAACACCTTTGTCCTCGTGGCGTCCGTCTCTTCTTTCTTCTTCTCTCTGGTCAAATTAACTTGGGGAATCACTCAGACATGAATATGAAGCGCCCCCCCCCTCCCTCCTCTCTTCAACATCTTCATATTGGCTTTATATCTTAGGGCAAATTAGCGCTGGGAAACACCCCCTGGAAGTTTCAGATGCTCTTCTTCTTCTTTCTCTCCAGACAAATTGACACTGACAACCAACATATACGTCCTCTCATCCTCCGTCTGCAGCCTGTCGCCTGCTGCTGCTGCTGCTGCTGCTGCTGCTGCGAGGGGACGCTCGGGTGGAGGTTTGCAGGAAGTCAAAGAATAAAAAAAGAAAAAGAACAAAAACCTCAAATGTGGAACTCCAATTAATTTAACGCCCCCTCCACCTCCTCCTCCTGCACCTCCTCCTCCTCCTCCTCCTCCTGCACCCACCCCCCCATCACCAGCACCAATCAGCCAAGAATAAATCCGCGGCAGATCTAATTACCGCACTGTCTCCAAAGACTCTGGCCGTCGCAAAGCCAATCTTCCCCTCCTTGTTTGAACAGGCTGATGAACTAAGGGACTCGATGGATATCAAGTCATTTTGTTTAATTTATAAATGGATTTTCCCCTAATACTTAAATTATCATCAGCATGAGAGAGAGGGGGGAGGGAGGCACAAAGAAAAGCATGAAAAGCAAGGTAAAAAAAAAAAAAGTCTCCAACATGTGGTGGAGGAGGAGAGGAGAGGATGGAGGGATGGAGAAAAAGAATGCAAAGAATCCCAATGAAGCACACGTCCTCTCTTCAGTTCGATGATATTCAGACGAACGTTAGAGAAACAGATGTGACGTAAACATCTGGATTAACATGGATTCACTTTAAAGGAAGAGACAGACACCACCTCCACCACTTTGCTCAACATACATGTAACATACATGTAACTCATCTGATGCTTGGTGAACAATCGGAGGCCAAATGCTGCCTCCTCTTATGTCTCTGAACACACGTGAGAAGCTCGTCGTCTCAGTGTGAATGACGGCGCTTTAAAAAACATCACTTCATTCTGAAATGTTTTTATATTTGAGACTATTAATCAAAGACTGATTGATTATTGATTTCAGCAGCTGAAGTTTTTAAAGGAATCCACTGGAGCTGGTTCACGTCTCAGACCTGGAAGTTTGAACATCTGGGATGGATGAAATGAGACTGAGGAACATGAGGCTGTGTGTGGTGTCACTCTCCTAAACCTGGACCTGTACACCTGGACCTGTACACCTGGACCTGGACCTGTACTCCTGGACCTGGACCTGGACCTGGACCTGGACCTGTACACCTGGACCTGGACCTGGACCTGGACCTGATCAAGGTCTCCTCCAGCTGATGTCATGTTAAGGTCTTTGCTGACACAGGAGCTTCAGCCTGTTACTCTCCACACCTGCACTAAACACAACCTCAGTTCAAATTGACCATGATGAAGGAGCCTCCTCCTCCTCCTCCTCCTCCTCCTCCACTTCCTGTTTCCTACCTGGTTCTGGAGTCTCCGAGTGCGACGACGAGGAGGCTGACGACGCCCCGTCCTCGTTGACGTTCCCCTGGGACAGAGACATCCCTCGGCCCGGAGGCAGCTTCATGCCGAGCTGCTCGGCCATCTCCACGTGGTCGCCGGGGTGGATGTAGTCGAACACGCTGCTGCCGGTCAGCTCCACCTGCAGGAGACACAGGAGTCACAAAGGTCAAAGGTTAAACTCCTCCTCATCCTCCTCCAACTTTTCTTTTTCTCCTCTACCTGTAACTCCACCTTTTCCACCTTTACCTCTTCCACTCTTCCTTCTCCCGCTCCTCTAATCCCTCCTTTCGTCACCCTCCTCCCCTGATACGTCTCCCCTCCTCTTCTCCTTTACTCATCCAGCCTGTTCATCCCCTCTCCCTCATCCTGTCTTTCCAGCTCTTCCTCCTCCTCCTCCTCCCTCTCCTCTAATCCGTCCCTCAGCAGCCGTGGAGAATCGGCGCTGCTTCTTCTTTCTCATGGAAATGGAACAAATAAGCTTCTTCTTATGAAATAAATACAGAGTCCCTTCACCTTAAAGACTCTCATTAGCAGCGATAGAAGCGGATTTGTCTTTGTTAATTGGGGATGAGACGAGGGAGCGTCACCAAAACACAGTGTTACGCTACACACACACACACACACAGATTCATGTGAAGGTTATAAACACACACACACACAGTTAACATTTTGTGCAATGAACATGTGCACACACAATTAAGTCCACGATTTTCTACGGCGTCATGTGACGCTCTGCTCTGTCGTTTAACGCGTGTGTCAAAAACATTGTGCACATTTAGTTTCTACATGCTAATCTGGTAGTGTGTGTTTGTGTGTGTGTGTGTATGTGTGTGTGTGTTCAGGTTTTTGGGGGTCCACTGGGACAAAGGGGATTACATGGGTGTAATCCCTTTAATAAGAAATCCCTTTAAGGCAATTTAGTCCCCTCATAAAGTCTCATCTGGAGCAGAAAGTGATGATTAAGAAATGAGACTGATCACTGAATCACACACACACGCATGCAGACCCTGGTGCACCATGGGAGTTAGTGTTCATGTTTACACGTTACAGTGCTAATTGGATCTACATTGTTCTTTGTCGCAATAACACGCCGACTTTTAATCAATTAAAACTTGGCAGAACTATTTTACATAAAGTCACTGCTGGAGCTAATTACACAGAGGGAACAAAGCCCAGGTGGAATTAGACATTCACCGAGTTACTGCAGCTTCAGCTCCACAACCGAGCAGGAAGTCGACAGCTGAGGTGCGGCGAACTCCTTCCACTCATTAGCAACAGTTAAAGAGTCAGCCCGGGGTCGGGCCACATGTTGACCCCCACAAACAGCTGCAGAGCCTGGAGCTCCAGCTGCATCTACGGCAAGTGGTGGCATCCAAACTTCAAAAGAAGAAGTGTGCACACACTGGCTGCTGCTGCAGCTCAGGATTTTCAATTCAATACACACAGCATCTCCTGTCTTTACAGTGTGAGGCCAGGAGCTGATGTTCTGACAGAGAAGCAGCGGTTCAGGTGGAGAGAGGATCTGGATCCTGCTGCACTGAAACAAATATCTCTATTTATTGATCAACATATTAATATCTGATTGGTTTTTGACAGAAATCTCACTATATATAATCTTATTCCCTCTGGATCAGCACACGGTACCATGGCTCTAAGTCTGGCCCATGTATGGCACAGCTGTCTGATGCTACCTCCACATCTGGACCAAATCTCAGACACACACACACACACACACACACAGAGACTCAGAGAAAACCCTCCTGGACATCAGCCAACACCAGAGGACAGGAGCCGGACCCTGCCCAGACTCTGCCCAGATGCAGGACCAGACTCAGTCCAGCGTCACAGAGCTGTGTCAGGATATTAAAAGATGTTTCGGTGTCCGACCTCGACCCGCCCTGGGTCCAAACACAGGATCATCAGAGCTCAAGTTTCTGGCGGGCCCATTTCCCTGGTGCATCACAGCTGATTAAGCAGCGAGCTAATCGCTTTACATCACATTAATTAGCCTGTCATATGAAAGAGCACAAACCAACATCTGTCAACATGTTTCAGCGCAGTATGTTTCCTTGGCAAATAAAGAGACTCTGATTTAACGCACTTTGTGTCTGTTGTTTTGTTTTTGAAGATCTATGGCGACCTGAGTTTTTTCATCAGCCGGAAACCTTGGCAACCAAAGCAGCTATACATCATGTTCTCCTTCCAGCCTTTTACACAGAGCTCAGCCCAGTGATTTAATACCATCATAATGCTTTTTTTTCTTTCCGTCTTCTCTCAGAGACCTTTGTCTTCACGGGACAGGAAGGAGGAGACGATGAAGGTTCAGGTCCAATCACCACTCACACCACCGTATGGAGCTTTAAGACGAATGTCTGCCTTTATACTGGAACGGTATGGAGCTGCCATTTAAACCAGTCGATAAAGAGGCAACACTGAGGATAATTAAAATGTGAACCCAGCGCTGCCATGTGCTGCTGAACAGGAAGTGATGCGGTGGCGTCCTGATGACCTCCGTGCGGAGCAACGCACGCTCCCGTCGAACTCAGTTTGAGTTTTGACGTTGTTTGTCTGTTTAGAGTCGTCAGATAAAACTTATTAAAAACACAACAGAGACGGCGGCTTTATCGCTTCACTCGCCCTCCAAGACAAGGACATCGAGTGACAAAAGACAATAAGAGTGACGATGATAACCGACGTCCAGAGAGAGACAGAGAGCGTGTGTGTGTGTGTGTGTTTACGTTCATATCTGTCCTTCCTCTCTTATCAGTGTCTTCTCCATATTTTAGACGAGTGTGTGTGCTGCTGTCAGCTGTAATTACTGCAGTGTGAGTGCTACATCGCCTCCGCCACCACCGCCGTCGCTCAGCTGTGTGTAACCTTTATTTAAAACGGGACGGTCGACGTTGCTCTTGCTGCAGCTGTCACCGCCACAATCAGCAGATGACAAATGTTGACACTGTTTTTATGACGGGTTTCCTGTTGTGTTTTATTGTGAAGGCCTCTCACCTCATTGGCAGTTTTTTATTAATGAAGCTTCAGGAAAGTAAATCCTCAGATGAAACGCTGCAGGACTCTGCGCTCTCTGACCCACCGGAGCCACATACCGTCCAGATCCAGAGAAAAAGATCCACACGTCTCCAGAGACGTCAGATGTGTCTGGTTGAAATCTGAGGCAAGTGTCGGGGACGCAGGAGGTCGATGGTTTTTTGACTCCTGACCAGAATCACTTACTGCATGTTAATCCCTCATTTCCTGTCTGTCTCCACGGCGACCGTCCATTAAAGGCTTAAAATGGGCCAAAAAAAGTAAAAAAAGAACAACAACAACAACAAAAACAGGTAAATATCACAAGAGCTGAAACTTGCTGGTAAAGTATGGAGGCCTTGAACGCACCCCAGACCAGATCCAAAATGGACCCAATTCAAATCAATTTCCCCAAAGTTTACGTTCCTCCTCAAACTATAAATTTTTCCTGTCACCATGGCAACCTCAGTGTGCAGCCTGTTTTCTACTGGTTAATCCCATACAGGTGGAAGATTCCATGCTATTGGCTACTGTACATGTCAATCAGTATCCACGACATGGACAAGTCCCGCCTACCAGGAAACATATGACCATGTGGAGCTGGATGGGATTCAGAGACGTTTCAGGACACCTTTATCAAAACCTCCATGACCTCAAAACCTCGTGCACCACAGACCTCCTTAACGTCTTAGCTCCGCCCTCAGGGCTCCAGGAAGTCCCACCCTCCAAATTCAAGCCCATCACAACCCAGAATCAGAAAGCTCCTCATATTCATCAGCGTCTGAGTCGACCTGCCGTGACCTGACGTGACCTCTGTGACCTCTGTATGAATGCACTGTATTTACTGTGTGGTGTCGTTTGTCAATGTGCTTTATAAATAAAGTTGAGTGGAAATTTAAGGTGGAGAAGTGAGTTTTAAAGGAGCACTGTTTCTTCTCATGCAGATCAGCCTGTGCACACAACCTGCCCAGTACGACCAGTCTGACCTGTGGATAATAATGAGCAGCTGTGACCTCTGACCCCACCACCACCTGTGTAAAGGTGTTTAACCTTCATCACTGTGGCTGTGGTGAAAATGGAAACAGCTCAGAACAAGTGAGGAACAGAAAACTAAGGACAAAGTGAGCGAGTGAAAGAACAAAACAACAAATAAAAGACATGAAAACTGAAGCGTTGAATTCTCATTTATCATGTTCTCACTCTCTGCATCACACTTTAATTAATATGGAAACGTGTGTCCACACACACACACACACACACACACACACACACCTCAAAACAGTAGAAAACCTCTGTGTGACTTTGCAAAGTACTAATCAAATAAATTGATGTTGGCTCGCAGGGTTCAGAATTAATTACAGCATTAAACATTAGCTAAGTGGGGTAATATTCCAAGTTTGATAGTGCATAATTAGTCTGCTGTTAATGATTCACGGAGCGACGGCTATGCTGGCGTCTGTTAGAAGCTGAGAGCGATGAGAGAAGATGGACACGAGCTCAAGAGTCAGAAACCACGAAAGCTCCGTACGGTATAAAGGTAGACGTGCGTCTTAAAGCTCCATACAGTATAAAGGTAGACGTCCATGTGTGGTGTGATTATTGATCAGCTCTAGGTTCTATATTAATACTGTGAAAGTATCAAAGCCTCAGTCCACAGAGAAATGCACACAGCCTGTATTCAGACACTGAGCCTTAAAACCAGCCGTCAGGACTTCCTGTCACTTTGTGATGTCACAACAGAGCCCCACCTACCACCTGGACCCACCATCCAACAACTTGCAGGATTTGGTTTCTCTGAGTGTTTTATTCTGAAATCTGCTCTGTTTTTATTGGATCAGTCAGAAAACAGCCAGCCAATCAGAAGAGAGGCTCAGAGCCTCCTCTCTTGTGATTGGCTGACACCGACCTGTTGTTACTAGAGCTCCAGAGAGAAGCCATAATAAGAGTGGAATAATGGTGTGTATGTAAACTTCATCTGTGGCTCGTCCGTCTGTTCACCTTCTCTCTCTCTCTCTCTCTCTTTCATCCAGATGATGCGATTGCGTTCAGTGTTCTGTGTTTTGTTTTGCCTAATAAATCACCATTTATCAGAGCCAGGCTGACACATTCACACACACACAAACACACACACACGCACACACACTGTGGCAAACAGTTCATAATGGACCGTTCATTTGTCATCCTCTGAGCTGCTGACAAGGAAAGTGTCTTGGATATGGACACCGTGTGTGTGTGTGTGTGTGTGTGTGTGTGTGCGTGCGTGAGCACACTACTCTACTGACAATAGAGATTCATCCCCGTTCATCTGACTGATAACACACTCGTGCTGTCAACTCACTCACTCACACACACACACACACACATCACACATCACACATATGTTGTGTGTGTTAAATGCACTTCCACTGTAACAAATGAACACACACTTCTTCAAATCTAAAACAACAGTTACACAAAAACCTTTAACAAAAACACACAGTGAAATACTCAGAGATTTAAGTTGTGAGTTAAATATTCCCACAGCACTTGAACGCACCACCTGCTGCATCATAATACTAATACATGGTGTTTACAGATTGTTAACTGATGCTCTTGTTGTTTACATCCTGGTTGTTGTGTTGTTTGTTTCCTGTTTGCTGACAGATGCAGTTTGATGTCAACGGCTGAAGTGGTCAGTGACACGGTGTGTGTGTGTGTGTGTGTGTGTGTGGATGTCGATTTAACCCCTTGAGAAGAACAGAAAGTAAGAGATCCTTCACCTCAATCAATACACACACACACACACACACACACACACACACACACACACCGTCTGTCTCAGTGTCCCAAATCATTAAAGCTTCTTCAACCTGCTGACTTGTTAAAGGGAAACACACACACTGCACTCGTTCATCATCTGTTCTTCCATTTTTTCTCAGCTGATCCTCCTCTCTCTCTCCTCTCTCTCTCCCTCTGGGGGAGCGGTGTGTGTGCAGGTGAGGTGCATTCTGGGTACTTCATGGAGTTTAC
>JAFELL010002178.1:0-5000 GCA_019059645.1 Caranx melampygus | reverse complement strand
CTAACGTGGATGTTGTTTGTTGTTTCCACGCTGTTGCCATGACAACCGCTGACGTCCTGTCAACTTCTCACATCGTCCATTTTATATAGAAACAAATAAAATCCGTAAACTTTTATTTGGAGCTGTAAAAAAACAAAACAAAAACAAAACTACAACATTAGTCCTGTCTGACGGTGACAGTGAACACACTGTGTGAGGTGTGTGTGTGTGTAAAGAGAGTGGATGTGTTGTATGTTGTTGTGTATCTGCAGCTGTGTCTTTGTATAGGTGAAACTGTGTGTGTGTGTGTGTGTGTGTGTCTCCCTATCAGTTAGACAAGTCATTATTCTTGGCTGACAGCTCTCAGCTCCTGCTCCTCTGCCAGGTAATGAATTCTCCTCCAGATAAAGAAAATAAAAATCATCTTTAATTTCTCCGCCTCGTCGTTGTGTAAACTCTGATTCTTTCCACCCGGGTGCGTTGGATTTGCCGCCCTGCCGCTCCCTGCCGCCTTCGGCCCGGGCGGGCCTGCGAGTGGAGGGAGATGATGATGATGATGAAAGAACGGCGGAGGCTGCTGGTGTGTGTGCATGGACACACACCTTTGGTACACACAGGTATGAATATAGAGAGATTCCCCAGTAAAAGGGGGAAGTACGGTGGCCCTGAGGGCTCAGTGCACTGCAAATACACACAACACACAGGAGTGTTTCCAGGGGAAGTAAAGAGTGACGCACCAGCTGGGACTTGAAACACCTTGTTGTGCTGTAGGTTTGAATCTGCAGCCTGTGTTGAGCCATCAGGGCCACCGTAGATGACGCATGACTGGATTCAAACAATCAGTTTCTGCTGTCGCCACTTTTCAAAATAAAAGTCTTCACATTCCTTAAATTGTTGATTCTCTTCAGATTTAATTGATTTTTTAACTTTTTTAATGAACTTTTCTGTGTGAATATTGAAAAACTGAAAAATCTCATCATCATCATCATCGTCATCATGTTTAATGTGTTCCTGTGACCAGTGATTTAAGTCTGATCAGGGTTTGTATGGATCTATTGGAACAGGTGGCAGAGGTCACAGAGAGGTCACGGCTGTGGTCTTAGCTCCACCCACAAGACTCAGAAAGGAGTCTCACACACACTCACACACACACAGTCCCTGGCGTGTGCTTCGTTTACTTTATGTCCCCATCTGCTCTCTCTCTCTCTCTCCTGTCCCATTACATTTGAACTACACCTCAGCTCTACAGGAGCAGAAAGGGGACAAACAGGACGAACTCCAGCAGCAAGTCTGAACTGCAACATATAAAAACATTAAACTAAAATTCATCTGTTTTTATATTTTATATAATTATATCATAAAACGAGTTCTAACTTTCTTTGCATTTACTGAACTCATCTCTGACCAGGTTTGTGTGACTACGTTGTTTCTCAAAACAGAACATACAGAGTTATAATGTGTGATCAATAAAAGAACAACTACAGCTAAAGGAGAAATTCATCCTCCTCCTCCTAACTCCTCCCTCCCGTCCCATGGTTACAGCTACGCACACAAAGATTCACAAACCCCAAGCAGCTGAAAACTCGAGGAGGAGGAGGACGATGTTCAGCAGCTTCGTTAAGATGAAACCAGGAGACAAAAAGTTTGTGTTCTAATAAAGTTGTTGAATCACTGAGCTGCTGCTGCTGCTGAATGAAAATCAACTGAGAGGGAGGAGGGAGGAGAGGGGAGGGGGAGGGTGATGGGAAGGAGGACGTTATTAAATGGAATAAAACAACTGATGGAGAGAAGGGGGGGGGGGGGTTTTGATGATGGGTTGTGAATGAGAACAGAAGTGCATGCTGGGATAGCGTCAGCGGGTTGTTGCAGTGTGTGTGTGTGTGTGAACCTGCTGCCCTCCATCATGGAGCGACGACGCCTCGAACATCAAGCAGCACCGTGATGCATTCGAAGACCGTTTGAAAAGTTTAGGTTTTCATTTCATTTCAAAGAAAACAAATCATATTCCTGTTGTAATGTGTTTTCTTACCCGGTGTGTGTGTTGTGTGTGTGTGTGTGTGTGTGTGTGGTCTCTCAGTGGCCATTGAGAAACATGAGCTGCTTCAGTCTCCTCCTGTCTCTGCCCATGTGTTCCATTAAAAACACCATCGATTGATCCACCCACCCACACACACCACACACACACACAGTTAATTTGTCACGAGAAGAGAAGGATGGAGACTCACATGACATTGCTCTTTAGTTATGACAGACTGCTCTACCTATGTGTGTGTGTGTGTGTGTGTGTGTGTGTGTCCACCTGTTTTCTACATTTTTTTAAAACATTTTTTAATCTAATTATAAATTCTATCATGATTTATTCATTAAGATTTTATCAGACTGACGCATGCGTTAGCCGACCCCGTTGTCGTGGTAACCGTGATAAATAAGGTTAAATGTGCATTTGTGTATTAATTAAAACAATTAACAAAAGCCGAAGCAAATTCATTTTCTGAATCCAACACTGGTGAAATGCATCCTGGAAATGTAGGCGATGACTGGGTGAAGTGAAGGAGGACGAGGAGCGAGTTTTAAAAAACCTCAGAAAAAAAGATTTGATGTGTCAAAAAAAAAAAAGTCTTTCATGAACTTTTCATCGTCTGCTCGTGATGTAGAGAGAGAGAGAGAAACGGCGCAGCAGCTAAATGATGATCACAATTAACCGGCGTTGTCATGGCGCTAACGAGCCGGGCTGGAAAAAAAAAAAAAAAAAAAAAAAGGCGCAGACGACACGACACATTCAGCTAATCTCCCTCTGATGGTGGATCCATTATAGATGACGTGAACCGTAATGACATTTATGATTTAAATATGACCCGCGCCCCGACTCTGAATAAAAATGAGCTGTTTTATCGTGTGTACCTGAGGGGCTGAGAGCGGCTGAAGCACCGAGGTGTCGGGGGAGAAACTTCATTTACAGCACGTACAACTAACAAGAAAGTTAGGAAACAATCAGGAGACGGAAACATCCAGACTTTCAGCAAATTTAAAGTCATTTCATCCCATAAAAAAGAAAAACAAACTTGGAGGATTTAATGTCACTGAAAACTTTCTAATCTCTAATTGAATAAAACGAATGTGACTTTCATAAGTGGAGAGTCGCTGCCTGCGTCAACACTGAGCCACTGTAAGAATCAGGTTTATCATCTGAAATGATAAACTAATAACTTCACAGAGTATAAAGGGAGGAGAAGCAGCTGCTGCAGGTCAGATGCTCCGAGATGAACAGATGCAGTGTTAAAAACGTTCTTTACAAAAACACTGAGGGAAAACGTGTCATAAATCTGAATATGATGCGTTCAATGAGCAGTGAGAGTTTAAAGTTTTATTTTGAAAGGACACCAGACCTGCAGTCAGTCGTGATTATTTATATTTGCACCTGCAGTGTTTTCAGTCTGAGAAGAAGCTCCTTGGCTTCAGTGAGCGTGTTCATTAGATCATTAGATTAGATTAGTTAAAATTAATCACACAACTTTGTCACTAATTAAATCTGAAATAAATTCTCCAAACTTTAAGAAATCCCTTAATCTGACCTGACTTTCACTTCACTGACTGCTTTTTTTTTTTTTTTTTTTAACTCCTTTTAGAAAATGTCGCCAGGTACAGAACTTTTCTTTGTGGTGAGGGCGGGGTTTTGGGTGACTGCTTTGTTGTGACATCACAAAGTGACAGGAAGTCCTGCCGTGTGTCGTTTCTCTGTGGACTGAGGCTTTGATACTTTCACCTTGAGCTGATCTATAATCACGCCTTTATTGATTCCCACTCTATAAGGGACCTTAAATGCAGCATGGATCATTAACACTCACGAGGAAGCGTCTGTTTTTTTTATATTTATATCAAAGTTCCCTTTAAATCCACTCTGGAAACGAACTCTGATATTTACTTTTATGTAAATGAAGGAGTGAAAGCGGCTTTTATCGCTCTGTGATATTGATGCTTTTACTCCTCCTCCTCCTCCTCCTCCTATACCTTCATTTCTCCTCCCTTGCTCCTGATTAAGAGGCTTTTTACCTTCTTGTTTGTTACATTCACATGGCACTAGGTCTTTTAAAACACACACACACACACACACACACACACACACACACTTGTATATAGGAGAGCTTTAAAACAGACCCATGTGCACAGATCTCTCGCTATAATCGCCTATCAATTTATCTGTTTTCTGCATTTGGAGCAGGTAGTTTCATCACAATCCATAGGGGTTACAGAGCACACACACACCACACACACACACACAGTCTAAGCCAGCAGTGGTCACATCGAGTTATGCTGACATGGCCTAGCATCTGCTCGGCGGCTTCAGAATGACACCGATTTGCACTTAATGAGTGGATTTAAGTGGCGCGCCGCCATTACCACTCGGCCATATGTGATCCCAATGTCTTTATCCTGCATTACACTGAGGAGGATGAGAGGGAGATGAGAGAGGGAGGAGGAGGAGGAGGAGGGCAAGAAGAAAGGAGGGGAATGACAGAAGACGGGGCAGAGGAGAGAGAGGGGGCGAGGGAGATTAGGACAGACAGCGGCGGCAGCAGAAGGAGAGAGGAGAGAGAGGGGAAGAAAGAGAGATGGAGGCATAAAGAGAAAGAAATGGATCTGTAATGAGAGAGAGATGGAGCTGAGAGGAAGATGTTAAAGGAGAGAGACGGAGGCAGGAAACAGAGGAGGAGGATCACAGGAGCAGAGTCATCTGTTAGACTAACACTGCCAGCAGCAGGGTCAGTGCTGGTCCTGATCCAGGACCTGCAGGTCCAGGACACGTCTCATCCTCATGTTCTCACAGCCTCACACCATCCAACTCAACAGTGGAAATAACAACTAGAATCACCCTCATGTGGTCGTGTCCTCCGCCACTCACACTAGTTCCCTTTATATCCTGTTTATCCTGAATCAAAGGAAATCTCTATGACCTTGACCTTTGACCTCTAACCAACCAAATCTAACCAGAGACGTTCTATATTGTAGAGACAGAGCACTCA
>JAFELL010002177.1:0-28371 GCA_019059645.1 Caranx melampygus | reverse complement strand
ATAATATAATGAATTATTCTAATGATCCAAACGAACTTTGAATATTAATGATCTGATCTCAGCATCATCAATAAATCAATCAATCAATAAAACGCCGTCATGGTATTTCGGCTCCTATAATAATAGCGCTCCTCTCTCGGGCCTGATGGCCCTCTGTGATTATTATGGTCTGGCTGACGCTTCCTCCTCTGAAACAGAGCCGCCGCGTTAAAGTGGCTGTAAAATGTGTTTCTGACACTAATGTAATTATAGGAGGAGTTTAGGTGACGTGTTACTGACGTGTTACTGAGCGGAGACGTGAAGGACTCTGACCTACATTCAGCCTGTGTGAGGAGCTGCTGTGAAGGGTCAAAGGACCTGATCACATCCTCTGCGCTGGATTCAACTCTGTTCATATGCAAATGACGCTTTTCATCCTCAGACTGTTTTCACTGTGGAAATGAGCCACTGTAACTGTAACTGTAACTGAGTAACTGTAACTGTAACTGTAGCTGTAACTGCTGTGAGTGAACACGGGAGGAGACGTGACGTCAGAGAGATTCTTCTTCTGCTGTGTAACTATAAAAGAGTCACAAACAGGTCAGAGGTTAAAACACACGGCACTGATGGAGAAGCTCAAACTGAAACCTGACGTGCACACGCACGTGCACAGTTTGTCTGCTGTTTGTTTGAGGCTGATGTTCTCAGGGTGGTGACGACACCTGACCTAGTCTGTGCAGGTTCCAGCTCAGGTGTGTGTGTGTGTGTCTGGTTTTTATTTAAATGTCTCCGTGTGTGTGTGTGTGTGTGTGTGTGTGTGTTTTTTTCTCAGAGGGCCGTGAGTGTGTGAACTGTGGAGCCACGTCGACCCCTCTGTGGAGACGGGACAGCACCGGACACTACCTGTGCAACGCCTGCGGCCTGTACCACAAGATGAACGGCCAGAACAGACCGCTCATCAAACCCAAGCGCCGCCTGGTGAGTCCCTGCACCGTCCCGACGTGTGTGTGTGTGTGTGTGTGTGCAGAGGTGGTAGTAAATAAAGGCAGTGCACGGTGGAGGGAGACGAGGGGACGAGCTACAATTCCAGGAAAGTTTTATTTCTCCGATCAGTTTCCAGGAATTGTCTCAGTCTCCTCGTGCGCCCCGAGCTCGGCCCGACAGCAGAGCCAGGACCTGCCGCTGCCGCTGCCGCTGCTGCCGCCGCTGCCGCGCTGCTGCGGTGTGATGCTGCTGAGCGTGGCAGGGTCACTGACACAGGGTCACAGCCGCTCTGAGATCAGCTGTGAGGCGTTTAAGGAACCAGTTGTTGTCAGTTTGAACCAAAAACAAAAAGTTTCCACGTGTTTGAACTTTGGATTTTTCCAGTTAATAAACGATGAAAATCTCTAATTTGTAAACAAACCGTTCAGACACATCTGGACTGTGTGGAGCTGCATCTGCCCATCATCATCATCACATCACACACACACACACACACCCACACACACTGTTCACATGCATTTAGCCAGTTTAGAATTAATCAGCAGGTTTAAAAGGTGAAATCAGATCAATGAGTTCATTTAAAATCAATAAAACCTCCTGATGATTAAGTCAAACATTCCCGCTGTTTCATCATCATCATCATCATCATCTCATCATCATCATCATCATCATCATCATCGTGTGTTCAGACACGAACAGATTCATTTAAATCACTGAATTCAAATCAGCTCCGATTTAAATCAGTGATTTTAGAAAAAAATGATTTTAAATTTTATTTTGAAGAAATTTCGGATCTAAATAATTTTTGTTCTTGTGAAAAAAAACAAACAAAAAAAAATTTTTATAAATCAAAAATGAAAAAGTTTTGTTTTGTTTTTTAATTTTCTGAATCATCGCGATAATAAAAAGATAAAAAGATAAAAAAAAATAGCTAAATGCTGCAGTTGAGTTTGATCCTGATGGAGATGATCTGGATTAAACCGATCCAGGATCTGTTCACTCACCTGCTCTGATCACCGACCCTGGTTCGTTTGTGTGTCGGTGTCTCGGAGCCATGAACGCGGTCACGCATCAGCCTGGTTTCCGCGGCTCGAGGCTCCGCAGCAGCAGCAGCAGCAGCAGCGCAGTTGTTTTCCTCTCCGGATGTCTGACCGATCCAGATAAAGCAGCCAGAGCCAGAGCTGCTTCCTCCATCCGCGGGCTCCTCACCGCAGCAGCTCCGGGCTCAGGGTGGTCCGAGCCTCCGAGCTCCTGGAGGAGGAGGAGGAGGAGGAAGAGGAGGAGGAGGAGGAGGGGAGGAGGAGGAGAGAACTATCAGCTTTTAACACACGTTTATTACTGGAACATTTCATAATGATCTGGATCAATAAACCTGATCAGATCCATCGGGTCTGAGCTGAGTCCGAGGTTCAAATACTGAGAGGGACTCAGTCTGATCTGTAACTGGATAAATCACACCTGTGATTATTGATTATTGATTAATCATTTTGTTTGTGTTGTTTTGTCATGTGATCATAAACTGTTGCTGTTTTACACTGTAAACCACCAGTGAGTGTATTTTACAGATGTTTACAGAGAAACAATGTATTGATAAGATGTTGATCAATAATCATAATAATATTACATTAGATTGTGTATATGCATCTCTAATAATGTTACATGAAAAATTCCCCCCCCCAAAAAAAAAAAAAAAAGTCATCATCAATCACCAATAACGTGTGATCAGGCTCCTGATTGATCGGTAACGCCCGGTGGTCCTCTCTCTCCTCAGTCTGCCGCCAGACGAGCAGGAACCTGCTGCGCCAACTGTCAGACGACCACCACCACCCTGTGGAGGAGGAACGCCAACGGAGACCCCGTGTGTAACGCCTGTGGCCTCTACTACAAACTACACAACGTAAGTCACTGACCCACAGTGAGCACACGCACAGGGAGGGGGGGGGTGGGTGGGGGGGCAGGGTCAAGCAGACAGGAAGTGGGTCGACAGGTCAGACTGATTGTTGAGAGAGAACGAGGCTGTTTGTGTGTTGGACTTGTTGGTTTGTTCTTTTCTTTGTGGCTGCGTTATTGTATTGTGTTGTTTCCATGGAACAATACGGACGCCCCCCCCAACCCCCCCCCCCCCCCACCCCGTCACAGTCCGAAGGCTTCAAACACTGGTGGTGTTAATGATCAGAGGAACTTTTCATGGTCACGTTGTTTCATTGAACTTCGTGTACAGATGGTTTTTAACAGTGAAGATCATGTGACACAGAAACTCCTCCCACGTCCAGCAGCTGCTGAGGAAACATCCGTCGACACATCAGGAGCGTCTCCTTCACTTTGACACACACGTTCACATTCACTCTGCACAGACACTCTGCACAGACTCGTCTCTGTGTCCTGGAGCTCGGTCATTAGTGTGACCTTTGACCTGAACCCTTCTGTCATTCTCTGTCAAGGCTCCTTGAACTCGAAGAAAACATGTAACACAGCTCAGACAACTGATCCATGTTACAACATCCTGGCCTCCACCGCTCACCACACAACACACTGACTCCAGCTGTTTGAGCCTTTTTAAACTCGGACCTGTTTCTACGTCTTCAGTCAGAGCCGCTGTGTCGACATGGGGGGGTGGGGGTGGGGGGGTGGAGACACACTCAGAGACCTCGTCCTTAAACTGTATTTGATTATAAGTTCATAAACTTTGGGGCGTCATGTAGCTCAGTGGGTGGAGCAGGCGCTCCATATACAGAGGCTATAGTCCTCGCTGCAGCGGCCCCGGTTCAATTCCACCAGCGGCCCTTTGCTAGAAAAAAAACTCAAGCGCATCAACTCCTTCACCTGCTCGTCATTCACCTGCTCACCTGTCTCTGTGTCCACAGGTGACCGGCCTCTGACCATGAAGAAGGGGAATCCAGACACGCAACCGGAAAATGTCCAACAAGTCCAAGAAGAGCAAGCGCTGCAGCGACGGCTACGAGGAGTTCACCAAGAGCCTCCACGATAAGAGCTCGCCCTTCAGCGCCGCCTCTCTGGCCGGTCACATGTCCATGGGTCACCTGCCGCCCTTCAGCCACACTGGACACATGCTGCCCACGCCCCCCCCATACACCCGTCCTTCGGCCACCCGCACCACTCCAACATGGTGACGGCCATGGGCTGAGGTGTCTAACTCGACAGCAGGACACGTCTCATGAAGGGGGAGGAGCTTCTCACCAGAGGACACAGTGGACGATGTCTCAGACACCATGTGAGTGTGTGTGTGTGTCTTCTTCTTGATTGATTGTCCCTGTCAGAGCACAGATGCATCATGGGAGGAAAAAGGACGGTTTGACTCCTTCTCTGTAGGTACCTGTTGTGATGGAGGAGGACTGTGTTTACGCACACACACACACACACACACACACAGGCTCATACTGTAACTGTGAATAGTGTAAATGACGTCACTACGGTAAATGAGAATATGCTGGATTTTCTGCTCATGGACGATTTTAAATTGAATTTTCACAAAAGAAACGTAAAACAAAAAGTTTCTGAATCTTAATTTGACACTGTTTGTTATAATTATTGTTATTATTATAATTATTATTATTGTTATTCAGATAATTTATTTTCACTGCCTTTGTTTTGTTGTTCTCTGATTATATCACCTGGATCAGGAGGACGAGGCCCTCCCTGTTGTGAACATTATATTTTTTAGCTGAAGCTTTTTCTCTGAGCTGCTCCACATTTATACTCATAAGAAATAAAGAGATCGAGTTCATTATCCAACCTGCTCCGTCTGCTCTCTGTCACATCACCACTGCACCTGATACACACACACACACACACATCTGACCGAGGTGTCTCTATAACAACTGTGTTTCATCATAGAAACACAGGGGCGTGGCTAAAGGTGGGTGTTTCTCGCTCCTAAGTTTTCCCTCTCGTTCATCAGATAAAAGATCCACAGTCTGTGTCTGTGTTTCTGCTTCACACTCGATGTTCATGTCTCCATGTGGAGAACATCTCACCACCTCCTCCTCTCTGTCGCTGAACTGTGTCACCTTCATCCATCCAACTCAGGAGGGTCAAAGGTCAAACTCATTTTAGTTCAGGGCCACATACAGCACAATGTGACCTCCAGTGGGCCGGACCAGTAAGACAGCAGCATAATAACACGAACATACAACGACCCTGTTCTTGAATCGGACCCTCTAACGGGACTTTTCAGTATCTTTCTGTTCCCTCACTATAAATCTGTGACTGTGAACAACAGGTGAAACGTCTGGTCACTTCACAGCCAGATGTTTCCCTCCACAGCTGGTGGAAACCAAAACAAAGGTTAAAAAAAAAGTTCGCTCAGCAGCTAATCATGAACCGTAGATACGTGTTTTTTTAAGGTGACATCTAGTGGCTGTAGTGATTATGACAGGAGCAGAGGGAGAAGTGAGGTGGTGACGGCGTGTTCAGGGTGGTGAGGTCCAACATCAGGAGGAGGTCCAGATGTTTGAGTCGATCAGATCCAGGACTTTGATGAGAGAAAACTTTGACTCTCACAAACTCAGCCAAGTTCTTTTACTGCCTGAACCTGAAGAAGCCACAGATTCACCTGAACAAATGACCTCTGTGGTTGTTTATGTTGTAAATATTCGATTTATAGTCATTAACTGGACAGAAGCACGACTCCAGATACAATCTACTCCTCCTAACTTCACTTTGACCCCTAACATCAGGGGTCAACAGATTGTAGGCCGTGCTCTGTCTGTCTGCTGTCATCACAGTTAGACCCTGATGAAGGCCACAGAGCGCGGCCCACACATGACCAAAGAGCACTGTCCTGGTTACTTCTGCAGCCCATGATTACCAATAATCAGTATCGTATCAGCTCTGAAAAACCCTATTGATCGTTCGCTACCTAAAACACCCAGAAATGAATCATTAGAGCTGAAAGACAAAGAAAAACAGGGTGAAGTTGTTCTGCTGTTAGAGAGTTGATTTTGAATATTTAAAATGTAGGACACCTCTGTGGTTTCATAACACACACACACATAACACACACATATAACACCACACACACACAGAGGGAACCACGGTGCGTCCTCTACGTGTGAATATATAACATGTTGAAGCCTCTGCTCTAACATCAGTTGCTGGACTGGAGCTGGAGATTAGAGGTGTTGACAGAAAGTGAGCAGGTTGAGCCATATGTTCCCACAGTTACTTAACCACTGCATCTGCCCAGTGGATAAGAGTCTTATGAAAAAGACCTTCTCTTTGTCACTGTGCTGGACGAGGCTAATCCAACAGTGATGTAAGGAGCACGACCAGACGGGCCTCCTCCTCCTCCTCCTCCTCCTCTTCTTCTTCTGTCTTTACACAACTCAACCTGCTGCTCCGTTATAAAACCATCTTACATCTTTAGTTTCAGTCTCACAGCTTCTTCTCCAGAACCTGAACCTGAACCTGAACCTGCAGCTGCACAAAGAGAAGGTTTTAATGGATAAAGATCAAAGTTGTACAATCGGCCTCCTCTCAGCAGTGAACAGTGAGTCAGAGCGAGCGTCCCGCCTTCACATGATGAACGGGTCAAACGAGTGCAGCCTGCAGCCTCCTCTCAGAGCTCCCTGACCTCTGACCCTGGAAGCACTTACTCTGTCACTCTCCAGCCCCCGCCCCCCCCCCCCTCAGATTTACCCAGCAGCCCCTTTTAAGACGTCACCTCCTCCCTGAAAATATGACACAGTGAAGGAACTGGACTTCCCATAAAGAGGAGATAAAAAGCGGTTCAGACTCTGTGAGACCTGACGACTGGGTGGGCGTCTTAAATCAGACCTCAGGTCAGATTTACAGCTCCCACCTATTGCACAAGAACCCCCAACTCCCCACCCACCACCCACCTCGGACTGTTTGTTTTTCTAACTTGATTAATAGAATCAAAACAAGAGAGAGAGAGAGAGAGAGAGAGAGAGAGGGGTGATGGAGGAGAAAAAGCAGAGAAAACTGCTCGTCCTCGTTCGACTGATCGTCAGAGTTCACGAACACAAAGAGCCGTAACAAAGTCAACAAGACGAACAATCCTCATCACAGACAAACGAAGACACAGAGTTTAACACAGACACAGAAGAAACCAGGTTCTGTGCAGCGAGCTGCGTGCAGAGTCGTGTCTTTACTTCCTGTTTACTTCCTGTTTACTTCCTGTTTACTTCCTGTTAATACAAATCAAAAGTGAAAATGTCATGAATCAGTTTTGATGTTGAAATAAATTCACAATATTCAGTTTCAAATGTTTAGGTCAAAGTATAAAAAGCACGAGTTTCAGTATTCAGATCATTTACTCACTTTAACATGAGAGGAAACATCTTTGAAAACATTCTCTATCGATTATCGATTATTATTATGTGATGATCGGGTAGTTTATTTAGCACAAGGTGAGACATGACCCAGGTGTGAGAAAAAGAGACGATGGTCAGTGTCAGTGAAAACAGATTTACATTAACTGTCTGTTATGATCCAGGACAGTTCAGTTCATCGTCAGTCACAGTCTGTGGGTGAATCAGTGGACCAATCAGATCGGTCGTCTCGTCCTCCTTTAAGGACTGAAGACAACAGAACTTGTAAAGTGAAAGTGAGCAAACTTCTGAACAAGCTGGACTCATCTCGACTCTGTGACAGCGACAGCAGTGAGCGTTTGAAGCTCCAGCTCCGCCCCCACTCTGCGGCCCCCATCACTTCCACTAAACGCTCGTCCCCGGGAAACCAGCTGACAAATAAACCTGAGTGTCTCACACTGAACTGAAAGAAGAGTCACTTGTGCTCCAGTGAGACTCTGATGATCTGGGTCGAGCTCAGACAGAGAAGACACAGTGTCGTCTGTGAGGTTTGACTCTCAGTGTGTCCACCACAGCTCTTAAACTCTGCGGAACAAAACACAACGAGAGGACGACCGACAGAGGATTACACACACACACACACACCACACACACACACACATACTCCAGCTCCAGATGTGCACACACACACACACACACACACACACTGTGCTGCAGTAAAGTGGGACACCCTCCAACCACCTGATCCACTGACACGTCTCTTTCAAACGTCTTTGTCTCCTGTCCGACGACGACAAATTCGTCCCTGTTGTCTCCAAACAATCGCCTCTTTTCTTCTGCCTGTTGCACCAATGAGAGACGGAGGGGGTGGGAGGGGGCGGGGGGGGTGCATCTGCCCCACAGAGCTTCACTGTGGGCTCCGGGGCCTCAGGGACTGGGCGTCCGGGCCCCGCTATCTTATAACACCGCTGACAAAAAGCCCAGGCTCTGCCCTCAGGAAATCTGAGAGGCGGGGTATCTAGGCGGGGGGGGGGCAGGAAGTGGGAGAGGAGGGACAAAACACTCAGGTACGTTTGCACCTTCACTGGCCCAAATACTGTAAACTGTCAGTTTATTAGGGACAGTGAGCGAAGAGACTCCGCCTCCGTCCAGGTGTCAACACATTCACACCACTGAAGCTGAACAATGATGCAACACAGGTAGTTCAACATGACTTGTTTAAGTAACTAGCACCAAGCACAGGTGTGGGGGGTGGGAAGGGGGGGGGGGGTCACTGCTGCTATAGGTCTTTTTTTCACAGATATTTTCTGTCCACTTTATGTCTTCATTGACAGGAGAGTGAAGACAACGAGAGACCGTGGGGATCATGAAACAGGGACGTTCCCTCTCACCACTTCAACACTGAGCCCCCTCAGTCGGGGGGGGGGGGGGGTCGTCTAAGGTCAGACTGGTTTGGAACTGAACCTGCAACCGTTTGGTTTGTTCGACTGTCTGAACTGATGATGAACAAACTCTGAGTGTGTCGCCATGAAGAAGAAGAAGTTTAACAACAGGCTCTAACGTCCTGCAGCGAGGTCGACAACCAGAGGGCATTTAGTTCCCTGCTCAAGGACACTCGCTGCATCACTGCACACACACACACACACACACACACACACGGTACACTGTGTTTTCTAATGGCAGCCTCTGACTCTCTGCTCAGTTTCACTTTCTCTCCTCTACTGGAAAAACAGAGCGTCTCCGTTCAGCAGGGAACCCCCCAACTCCCCAACTCCCCCCCCCCCCCCCCCCCCCCCCCCCCCCCCTCCCTTTTGCTGTCATCACCGCCTTGTGTCTCACACGTCCAACAGATCGCAGCGTCCTGTGATGGCCATGAGCCGGGCAGCTGGAAAGAGTGGAGATAATCATTTGTAGGGATTTGTGCTGGAGGCCAAGTGTCTGTGCTGTTAATGTTGCTGTGAGCCGACCTCCCTGTGACCTGAGGCCCCGCTGGCTGCAGACCAAGCACTGGAGAGAGAGAACGTGTTCGACCACCAGAGTCATTACAGCACAGGAATAACAATAATAATAATAACAGAGGAGAAAAAAGAAGCGATGACACACGAAGGAGGAGAAGAAGAAGGACGAGTGTGAATCAACACTGGAGCTCATGTGATGCAACTGCAGCTCTGAGATCACTGAGAGCTGCAAGAGGCAACACCGCACACACACACACACACACACACACACACTGATCATGGTCCTGATGTGACATGTGTCACATCTCTCTCTCTTTTCTTTTTAATTTGAGCTGATTGCCTCTTTGACGAGTGCTCGTCTTATCACCGTTCACCATCGAGCTGCTTCTCATTTCCTCCTTTTTATTGCTTTTTTTCCACGTTTGTGTGCTGCGTCTCTTTAACCCTCTCTCCTCTAAGTGTTTACTGTCACATGCACAGTAAGGAAACATGTTTCCCTGTGCAGTGACATGTGCAGTCCACAGTGGAGGCCAACAGTGTAAAGAGTGGGAACCTACAGACTACGCAGGATGTCTGTGTGTGTCAGGTTGTTGTGCAGGAGCAGGACAGTTTCCTGAGGAGCTGCAGTGTTCACACAACTGAGGTGTGGCGAGGAGACGCAGGGAAATCGGGCCAAAAGAAACTGGAGACACGGAGAGAAGAAAGAGAGGAGAGTGACGGACATGGATCTGATCCACCTGAAGCTGCTGCAGTGGTTTGACCCAGCACACACACACACACACACACACACCCTCCTCCCTCCCAGGACCGTCCCACCACTGTCTGTAACTGTTTCCTTCAGCAGCTTCTTCACCTCTTTGATTTCACTGCTATTGTTGCCGTGGCTACGACACCCTGCTGTATTGTCCTGACAGAATGAGGCTGTTGTGTCACCTGCAGCAGAGACACACACACACACACACACACACACACACACACACACACACACTGCAGCCGTTTACAGCTGCTGCAGCTCAATGAGGAGCACACAATGTGTGTTTCCTAAACAGTTTAACATCATTAGGCTCTGCAAACACACACACACACACACACACACACACACCATGATAGAGTGCACTGTCTTACATCATGTCTCTGAGTCTTATTATTGTTGCTGTCAAACATTAAGATGCTGTTGTTTCTTGTTTGTCAGTGAGTCTGACAGAAGAATCTCCACCACTCAGAAAACTGAACTAAACTCTCTGTGCTGCTCTACTACACACCTCACACAGTGAACCTGACTGGACCTGACTGGACTGGACTGAGCCTGACTGAGCCTGACTGGACCTGACTGGACTGGTCTGGACATGACTGGACTGGTCTGGACCTGACTGGTCCTGACTGGACCTGACTGGACCTGACTGGACCTGACTGGACCTGACTGGTCCAGACTGAACCTGACTGGACCTGACTGGTCCTGACTGGACATGACTGGACTGGTCTGGTCCTGACTGGACCTGACTGAACCTGACTGGTCCTGACTGGACCTGACTGGACCTGACTGGTCCTGACTGAGCCTGACTGGACTGGTCTGAACCTGACTGGTCCTGACTGAACTGGTCTGAACCTGACTGGACTGGTCTGAGCCTGACTGGACCTGGGGGTGATCTGATAATTACTCATCTCATGTCCACTCTACATGTTTCTGATCAACACGTGTGTCTGATCATAAACATCTGAAACATATAAACACTGAGCTGAGATCAAACCTGTTTCACTGACAGTTTGTGTTTTACACGTTTCATCTCAAACTGAGCTGAACATGAAACTAAAGCAAACATTCTCCATCCAATTCCATCCATTCATCCTCTCTCTCTCCCCTCTCTCTCTCCCTCTCTCTCTCCCTCTCCCTCTCTCTCTCTCTCTGCAGCTGAACTCTGGTCACATTCCTCTCCATTCAAGTCTTTCTCCGGTCAGCTCTGTTGACCTGCTGATGAGTGGAGCTGATAGCATCAGAGCGGCCTCGCTCCGTGCTGCTGCAGCACCACCTCCACCTCCACCTCCACCAGCAGCAGCAGCCGCAGCAGCACAGACGGGTGGAGGCTCACAGAATGGCTCAGTACAATGTTTTTACTGTGTGGCAGCAGACCGCGGCCATTGTGACGCTCCTGGAGTCAAAGTGGGCACAGTTACATCAGGCTGACCTTTATGGCCACAGACTGTCTCACACACACACACACACACACACACACACACACACTCAGTGGGACGTTCACACAGTCAACACCAAGTGCACAGAGTGAAAGGAGATCCACCTGTCTCCTCTAAACTGGATCTTTTGTGTAATAAATACGATCAATCTGCTCACTTACACCGTCTCTTTGTGCTTTTTTATTGTCATTTAAGAAAATGCTTCCTCCGTGCACCGCGGCCCCGGGGCCACGCAGCAGCACAATGGCGCCGAGATTGAGTGACGCTGCGAGGTTTTTAGTCCACGCTCTGAAACTCTGCCTCTGAGTTACACCTGGTCCTGTTTCACCTGCCCAGCCTCTGCTCCTCCTCAGCAACACAGCCACTGCTCCTGTGATGATTATCAATAATTCACTGAGCTCAGTGTTTTCACCTGGAGTTATTATGGGATACATCTGTGGACTTTGATACTGAATCAGTGATTTCTGTTCACACGTCTCTGAGAGACGTCGTCACGTCAGAGCTGCAGGCCGTGACCCGACTGAGCCTGTTGGAAAAGTGTAACTGTGTTGAGCCTGTCACAGGGTGAAACAGCGACCTTTACATCACAGCAGGTTGTAAAACCAACGTCCGACTTTCTTCATATGAGAAACAGATACTTTGTCTTTTTACACGTCCAGAAGATGCACTGGATCTTTGCTGAGTCATGTTTCGGTCCAGTGTTTGGTCTCCACACTCACACACTGTTGGTTGTTTGTGACACTCAGTAAACCATCGTCCTGGTGGGGAATCGAACCAGCGATCTCCTGCGCGAAGGCCAGAACCTTGGTTTTGTTGGTTGTTTGTTGTTTGTTTACCTGTCAGTCACAACGAGCTCTATGAATAAAAGATACTGAGGTGTGCAGCTTCAGGTTCTTGGCTCGTTGGATGTTCTCCTTCCTCCGATTTAACTTTCAGCTTGTTCTTGAATCTGTGGGAGAAGTTTAAAAAAAACAAAAGTGTGTTGTGTTGTGTTGTGACTTCACTCCACCCATTCACGTCTCGCTCTGCAGTTTGGCTGCTCTGGTTCGTTGTTGCGTGTCGACTCTATTGTGTGAGCAGGCAGCTCACGCACAGCGTATATCACACACACACACACACACACACAATCACAATCACTCACCTACAGAGCTGCTGAAGGGTGTGTGTGTGTGTGTGTGTGTGTGGAGAACGTGGTTCCGCGAATTTCTATAACAGGAAGCCGGGCTGGAGTCAGCCCACACACCAAGGATGCTGGGAGGCTGGAGGCCCCGGGGCCCGGCCGTGGGAGAGATGGGAGAGGTAGGAGGAGGAAGTGGTGGCTTCAGCTTCAACAACAGTTTATTAACTCAGGTCCAACAGGCAGAGAAACAACAGCCACAGCTCACTGAAGGAGGAGGAGGAGGAGGAGGAGGAGGAGGAGGAGGAGGCGGGACACGACTGAGTGAAGGCACACGACCTCTGTTTACACTGAACCACCTCAGGCCCAGTCATCAGCACCACCAGCTCTGTGTTAGCCGCTAATCCGCTAATGACAAATGAGCGAGAGCGAGTGTCAGCAGAGAGAGAGAGAGAGGAGGTGAAGACAAGAGGAAGGAAAAGACAGAGACGTAAGGGTTCAAACACACGATCAGGACATATGTGTGTGTGTGTGTGTGTGTGTGTGTGTGTGGAACATGAGGACGATGTAGGAATCAGTGTGTGTTAAATATTGATTATTGTCTGGACTGTTCCAGCTCCATAACACTGTGCAGGACAAAGAGCGCGTTCATACCAGTGTGTGTGTGTGTGTGTGTGTGTGTGTGTGTGTTTTCCCTTTTTTGTGCAGAACATGTGTGTGGCTGTTTTTGAGTTGCGTGTGTGTGTGTGTTGTTCAGATTAATACTCCATTGTGGCAGCAGAGGATCATGTGACAAGACTCAGACTGAACCCGGCGCCTACATGCTTCTCAGGGGTCACGCAGGGGTCGTCATGTGGCTACTGTGCCCACTGTCAAATATAAGACATATAACACACACACACACACACACACACACACACACACACACACACACACACACAACACACAGAAAGTGTAAAACAGCAGTGAAGCAGCTTCGACACAAACTAAGAAAACAAACTTCAGTTCATAGTTTATAGAGAAGACACATGTTCCTTTATCATCATCACATCCACTCCTACACACACACACACACACACACACACACTCGTTCATCTCTCCCTCGTTCATTTCTATACCTCCTCTCTCTCTTTCCCAGGTCGTGTAAGCTGATATTCCCTCGCTCTTCCTCAGTGAACCATTAGTAACGTCCACATCATCAGCGCTCGGCTCATCACTGAGACGAGACGTTGGGGAAATGACGAGTGAGGAAGAGGAAGAGTGTGATCTGCACAGACAGAGAGAGAGAGAGAGAGAGAGAGAGAGAGAGACATTAAAAAGACAGAGAGAGGAGGTGGATCAGGTTTCAGTGTGTTTTGCAGTAATGTGCCGCAGCCTCTTAACTAATGCACAAAAGCACTGTGATAGTGAAATAAACAGCATTAGACAATGAATTAGAGTGAGAGGCCGAGAGAGAGAGAGACTGTGCATACTTAACCCCCCCCCCTCACTAAACACACAGTGAGATGACTAACTTCATTACCCTCCCCATTCCTCTTAGTGAGCGCGGCGAATTGAAACCTAATTACCACACCAGAGCCAAATTAAAAGCTTTTCCTCTCAATGGCTGCGATCCATCTCCTGACAAACGCACAGCGCCTCCTCCACTGCGCTCTCTGTGACGGCTTCATTCATGCGGCCGCTCCGGCCACAGCGCCACATTATCTCACTTATACTGATATATCAATCACAACACACACACATGTTTTGTTATTGGGCAGATCTGATCTGGGATCATCTATAAAACACCTCAGAGGCAGACTGTCCCTGATCCATCACCTCCTGTCAAACAGCCTCTGTCTGTGGTCTGTAAAGACTCACAGTGAGGAAACTGAAGAAACATCTTTAAGCTCTTTATATTGAACCTGTGCAGCTGCTCAGTGTTGGTCCCTGGTTCTGTCACATGAACACTTCTCATTAGACTGATATATCTCTGATCAGCTGACGTCACCTGCAGCTCCAACGTTTCAATTGTCCATCATAAGGTGAGACGAAGAATCATAATGATGTCACTCTCTGTTCATCTGGTTTGATCCGTTAACGAGGAGACATGATCTGTACAACCAGTACATAACAAGAGTAATAAAAAAGACCCAGTCAAACTTCATCAGGCAGGAGACTAATGGACAAAGATTCATACAGACGTGACACAGACGTGACACAGACGTGAAGATGAAGGAAGCAGAGATCTGTACATGAGACAAGAAGAGACTCTTCTCCCTCAGCTCTGGTCTGGGAGTTCGTTCTTCACACTTCATCTGTCTCGTATGGTGTGAGACAACTAGTGAACGATGGATCAGAAATGTGAAGTGGACGTGGTTAATGCAGAGAAGAGTGTGACGTGTGCTGCAGTGGGAGGGGCCTATCAGGAGTTCTGCAAATGTCCAGGTCAGAAATAAGAACACTTGTCTCTGTTCCTGTGGAGAACAGCCACAGAGGCTGAGCTGCAGAGGCTCCATGGCCTGCACAGACCTGCAGAACGTCACCACTGCTGATCATCTGCAGGAACATTTTCACTAGGAGTCGACTGATCATCTGCGTGATATCGGCTGATACTCGTCATTTCTACAACAATCAGCACCGGCGCTGTTTTTCTCACTGATAAAATAAATGTGTTTTAAAACGCGCTCCTTTGGCTCTGATTGGTTCTAAACATTGGTGATTGGTCTCCTGATTACTAATAATCGGTATCAGCCCAGAATAAACACACATATCGGTCGATTCCTACATGTGATGAGTGACTCCGCTGTCAAACCCACAGGACTGAGACGTGACTCCAACACAACCGTCCTCTCAGAAGCATGAACGTAGCACAGACAGTGGCGCAGGTCACTGTGAGACTTCTAGCAGGACTTCAGTGTAATCACCATTTTACCATCTGTCCAGCTGTAACTGCACTTAGTAATTAATGCTGGCGTGTATCAGTCGGAGATCAGATGTCCTGGGCTGTGGGAGGGTTTCCCTAATCCAATGATGTCTTCTCTTAACAGATAGTGCAGGCTCCCAGACAGCAAGGTTATCAGACGGCTCTGAGCTCGCTGCCACTTAATGGAGATCGCACGAGATTGTGCTGCACAAATTCACTATTACTGTTAGATTCTGGATCTGTCTCTGTCTCTGTCTGTGGGATTTCTACTTTTCTGTCTGACTTCTAGGAACCAGCGTCTGTCACAGTTATTCTGGGAACAAAGACACGAAACACTCTGAGCACACATCGGTCGGTCAGTCGGTCGGTCGGTCGGTGCTGATTGTGCTGCCTGAAACAAAGCTGGTCAATGGAAAGCTGGTTTACAATGAGATTCAATCTGATCGATTAACAATGAGCCGAACCATTAAAAACAACCGATGCTAATACGTGTAACGAGTCCTGCTCTGTGACGTCCTGAAATGTCCGGTTATCACATGGAGGGCAAAGTGCTCTTCATTTAAAACTCTTTATCACTGGTCAATCGCAGCCGAATGGATTTGGATTGACGGCAGATCACGAGAGCTCAGTGTTCAGGTACTAATGCATTTAAGGCTCTGCTGCCTCCATCTCTGTCTGTCCATGCTAATCCACTTAGACACAATGAAACAGACCCAAAGGGGAACAGCAACCCCCCCCACCCACCCACCCAACTCACTCCTGGTGGTGGCATCAAACTGTGTCGTCCAGAAACTCAGAGTTACTGAAGGTTTTCTGGTTCATTGACACACATCGTCCCATCACTCCTCCATCCGGCTGAATCCTGCACCCTGACCCTTTGGCTCCTCAAATCCAACAGAGGTCACCTCATGGTTCTAACACGGGACAAGCCCAAAGCACAACAAGGAGATGGAAGTTCAGTTTAGTCAATCCAAAAACCAGGAGATCAATCACAACAGGAGATCAATCACATCAGGAGATCAATCACATCAGATGAACAAATCCAACAACAAGGAAGTAAAACCACACACCTGAGAATCTGATCGAGTGAAAATGGACTGATGTATATACTGAGGGCTGCAGGTGAGGAGACGAGCAGGAGAACCCGGGGGGAGACTGCACAGCATGGGAGAGGAGCAATAAGACATGGAGACAAAGGCAAACCAGGAGTCAGAGTTACAGCAGCAGAGAAGGAGGTGCAGGCTGGAGAGGGAGGTGAAGGAGGAGGAGGAGGAGGGAGGTGATATCTAACAACAAACACAGAAGAGACAGAGCGACACACCACAACCAGAACAAAGACAGAGACTCAGTGTCACATGACTGCAGGTCTTTGTGCTGGTTTTAAAGCTGCTGCTTGTTTTGTACGACTCCATGGTTTGTTATTTGAGCTTCGTCATGCCAACAAAGCTGCAGGGGCATGATGGGTAATCTTAGACTGAGGGCAGGTGGAGGGACAGAAACAGGAGAGATCGAAGCAGGGAGGGAGAAGACGCGAGCAGCTGAGATTCATGTTGAAGCTGGATCATCTGTGTGACATGGAGAAACATCTGGACTGATCTTCTGTCCTCAGTGTCCAGATGTTTGTGCTGCTGGAGACAGACACTGCTCCACAGCTCCACTACACCTCTGTCCCTCAGAGATGGTGGAGAAGAGAGAGAAGTGATGGAGGAGATGACAGAAGGGCAGACACCAACAGAGCTCCTGGTCAAACATGGAGGACAGAAACCCTACAACCTGTCCCCCGTCCACCCTCCGTCCTCGTCTCCTCACATGTTCCCTTTCCTCACCCTGTCCTCAGCTCTCTAATCTCCTGCTTCACTTTCTCCTGTTGCACCTTCTCCCTTCCATCTCTCCATCTCTACTTTTGTCTCCCTCCATCCATCCTGAGAGCTCCACAGCTCCTCCATCAGCTGTGGTGGAGCAGCAGCAGCAGCAGCAGCAGCAGTAGAAGCAGCAGCAGCAGCAGTAGAAGAAGCAGCAGCAGTAACAGCAGCAGTAACAGCAGCAGCAGCAGTAGAAGCAGCAGCAGCAGCAGTAGAAGCAGTAGAAGAAGCAGCAGCAGCAGCAGCAGCAGTAGAAGCAGCAGCAGCAGCAGCAGCAGCAGTAGAAGCAGCAGTAGAAGAAGCAGCAGTAACAGCAGCAGTAACAGCAGCAGCAGCAGCAGCAGCAGTAGAAGCAGCAGTAGAAGCAGCAGTAGAAGCAGCAGCAGCAGCAGCAGCAGCAGCAGCAGCACCAGCAGCAGCAGCAGCAGTAGAAGCAGCAGTAGAAGCAGCAGCAGCAGCAGTAGAAGCAGTAGAAGCAGCAGCAGCATCAGCAGCAGCAGTAGAAGCAGCAGTAGAAGCAGCAGCAGCAGCAGCAGCAGCAGCAGCAGCAGCAGCAGTAGAAGCAGCAGCAGCAGTAGAAGCAGCAGCAGCAGCAGTAGAAGCAGTAGAAGCAGCAGCAGCAGTAACAGCAGCAGCAGCAGTAGAAGCAGCAGCAGCAGCAGTAGAAGCAGTAGAAGCAGCAGCAGCAGTAACAGCAGCAGCAGCAGTAGAAGCAGTAACAGCAGCAGCAGCAGTAGAAGCAGCAGTAGAAGCAGCAGTAGAAGCAGCAGCAGCAGCAGCAGCAGCAGTAGAAGCAGCAGTAGAAGCAGCAGCAGCAGCAGTAGAAGCAGCAGTAGAAGCAGCAGCAGCAGCAGTAGAAGCAGCAGCAGCAGCAGCAGCAGCAGTAACAGTAACAGCAGCAGTAACAGCAGCAGCAGCAGCAGCAGCAGCAGCAGCAGCAGCAGCAGCAGCAGCAGTAGAAGCAGCAGTAGAAGCAGCAGTAGAAGCAGCAGCAGCAGCAGCAGCAGCAGTAGAAGCAGCAGTAGAAGCAGCAGTAGAAGCAGCAGCAGCAGCAGCAGCAGCAGCAGCAGTAGAAGCAGCAGTAGAAGCAGCAGCAGCAGCAGTAGAAGCAGCAGCAGCAGCAGTAGAAGCAGCAGCAGCAGCAGCAGCAGTAACAGCAGCAGCAGCAGCAGCAGCAGCAGCTCCAGCAGCAGCAGCAGTAACAGCAGCAGCAGCAGCAGTAACAGCAGCAGCAGCAGCAGCAGCAGCAGTAACAGCAGCAGCAGCAGTAGAAGCAGTAACAGCAGCAGCAGCAGTAGAAGCAGCAGTAGAAGCAGCAGCAGCAGCAGCAGCAGCAGTAGAAGCAGCAGCAGCAGCAGCAGCAGCAGCAGCAGTAACAGCAGCAGCAGCAGTAGAAGCAGCAGTAGAAGCAGCAGTAGAAGCAGCAGCATCACAGTAAACAGAGTGTGTGAATCAGGTCTTTGTCCCTGACGATACACTGAGGTGTAAAAGGAGGACGGATCAGCCTGGCTTTGTCCGGCAACTCGATACAGCAGAGCGAGAAAAGAACGAGGCCTCAGCTCAGAACTTTACACCGTGTCAGTGTGTGAGCGCCGCCGCCGCCGCCGCCGCCGAGACGGACTCACAAACATCTCCTCTGAAACAACCACTGAAGAAGAAACAGGACAAAGCCCAGAGTGAAACTGTAGATCAGCTGATGTTAAAGCCCAGGTGGAGGTCTGAGGTCTGAGCCCCCCCCCCCCCCCACCACCACCATCATAAACACCCACCTGAGACGACAGAGCAGCTTCTACACTGTAAAATCTGAGTGACATTTAAAACACTTTATGAAGTTCACATGTGGATACATACGTGTACGGACAGAACAGGTTTGAATATGTGCTTTTGTTTTATATGCACGTCATTCATGAAAATCCAACACACACACACACACACACACACATATATTGATTATTATAGTTGTGTGTTTGCTCAGCTCCTCAGATCAGTGAAGTCAACAGCTGATGTGATCACAGCGTGTGTCAGCTGACAGGGTCTTTAAGTGTTGGGCAGTAACTTGTTACTGTAATCTGATTACTCTTGTATGTAATGTAATGATTTAGATTACAGTTACAAGGTAACTATACATTACCACTGCCAGTCTCTCTGCTCCTCCCACCTGACCTCCACTGACCTCCGCCTGACCTCCGCCTGACCTCCGCCTGACCTCCACTGTCCTGATAGATGTATTTTCTTGTTTCTTCTACTTTTGAGGGAATAGAGTAAGTAGCTATGTAAGTACTTTTGAAATGGAGTAATCAGAACAGTAACTTGATTACTTGAGGAGTAATCAGTAATCAGTAAGATCTACTCTTTAAACGCTGCTGATTCTTCTTCTTCTTCTTTTCTCCTGCAGCTGATGAGCTCAACTCACTTTTAACAGTGTACTTCACCTCGTCTCAGTTGACCACACACACACACACACACTCACTTAACACTTGACCTTTAACTCAGCGAGCAGCGCCACCCACACACACACACACACACACAGTACAAGTCACAGGCTATTAGAGAGGGATATAAATAGTGAGCAGCGAGAGAGAAAGAAAGAAAGAAAGAAGAAGAGAAATAAGGAAGAGAGCCGTGAACACGTCCCTCCACATCATTCCCCCTCTCATTCACTCAGAGCTCTGTCTCTCCATTATTACACCATGGTAATTATGACAGTGATGATCGGCCTGAGATCACGCCGTCCTTTGTGTCGCTCCATTCACATGCGCCCTCCGTCTGAACATCACCTTGTCTCTGTGACGCTCTGGATCACATCAGACATTGGCATTAGTGCCTATAAGAAGCCTGAGTGGAGGAGAGATGAAAGCTGCTCCTGCTCTTTGTCCTCCGTCGTCTGTGCTGCGACCTCACTATAACAAGTAGTCAATACAAATGAACAGAGAGGAGGAGAAGAAGGAGAAGAAGGAGAAGGAGAAGGAGAGGGAGAGGGTAAGAAAAAGCAATTACAATCTCCTCTTAATCCCCAGCAGCTCTGAAGAGTCAAAGATTTACCCTCAGTCTTCGCTCACCTACAAGTGTGTGTGTGTGTGTGTGTGTGTGTGTGTGTGTGTGTGTGTGTGTGTGTGTTGGTCCTAATCAGGATCTAGTGAACAGGGATCAAGTCTCTCTTTCACTGATCAGGATAACATGTCTCATTAATCCAATCTCTCCATTTAAACTGAAGGTGAGACAGATGAATCTTTGAAAAAGGCCGATGAGGAGCGACAGGAGGAGGAGGAGGAGGAGGAGGAGGAGGAGGTGATGGGGGGTGGCAGGTCTGGATTAGTTTTACCTATTCCCTTCCTTCAGCCACAGGAATTAGACAGGGAGGAAAGGATGGGGGGGGGGGGGGTGAAGAGGGCTGATAGTTTTAACAGTCTGAAAGGAGGCCAGATAAGGAGCAGAGAGAGGCTGCATGGGCGTGGAGGGGGTCGAGATGGGAGGGAGAAGTTAATTACCTGAGCAGAGGCCATGGAGGGAGAGGTGATTGGAACGAGGGAGAGGGAGATATCTCACATGCCCCCCCCCCCTCCAGAGTCTCTGATGCATGCTGAAACAGGTTTGAAGAGGGAGGAGGAGGAGGAGGAGGAGGAGGAGGAGGTGTAAGTGGCCTCACGGTCCCTTCAAGAGACCACAGACAACAGAGGAATATTAAAGAGGAATCAAAGGGAGACAGTGGAGCTCAGGCCGACGCCCACACAGCTGCAGGCATGGAGCGATGTGTTCACTGACACTGTGGAGAAATCAGCGCTCTAGAATAGACTGTTAGAAATATATAAACCATCCCTCCTGCTGCTGCTGTTATAATCCCATCAGGCTGCATACAAACAGAGAGATGTGTGCAGGAGCAGGAGGGCTGGACTCACAGAGGAATGCAGGGACGGAGAGAATTAAAGGACACGAGAGGAAAAAGGAAAAAGCAGAGTCCCATTAATAGAGCGAAACTTCAGAGCCAAATTACTGAGGCGCCGCAGAGATAGTGATCAGAGCAGGGGTTGGCCGTGCACCCTGGGTCTGTGAACGCAGCACTCTCAGTGCATTTAACATCACCATCATTACCGTCCTTATCATTCGCATCGTTCAAAGCTGCACATGAAGCTCGTATTCAGGCTGTAATGGAGCACATTAGTGCACACTGAGAGAGGAGGTGAGCGCTCGGTCCGGTCCAAAGTGAGGGGGGGCACACGCACACACACACACACACACACACACACACAAAAAAAAAGAAGCAGCGTTCCTCTCAAAGGAGGAAGTGGTTGAGTGGAGGTGCGCTGTGATTGGTCCCTGCAGACCAGCCCCGCGGCTCATTCGCTGGCTGGACTGTAATTTTGTTAAGGGCACGGGTTGCTTCCTGTGCTGGCTAAACATATCTGTGTAAATGAGGTTTGGGATGCCTGAGGGGAGCGGGTTAGAGAGTCAGTGGGGGGGGGGGGCAGTAATGGAGCCAGCTGAACAGAGCACCACAGGGAGACAGAGGGAGGGAGGGGGGAGGACAGGGAGGTGGAATGAGGAAGCGAGGCCGAGGTAATGGAGGTTAAATGAAGTGGAGATAGAGGGTTGAAATACGGCCTCATCCAACCTGCATCAGCTCCGATCAACAGGCCTGGTTTCACTTACCGCTCCAACATTTCCAGACGTCAAACAAAGTTGACCCGGCTGAGCGGAGAGCTGTGTTCCCGCTGACCTCCAGGGTCACCGCCGGCCCTAATGTCTGTCACAGAGCAGAAGGAAAACAAACAGAGAGCGGAAAGTGCTCCCACTCAAAGGCCTCTTACACCACCCTGAACCTGAGGAGAGCTCAATAAAACCTTCAATCACCTTAAAGACGGCCCTCAAACGTCTCTCTGAATGCTGCTCCGTTCAGATCACAGGGGGAGGGACTTGGCGTAGATATTGATTGACAGCTTCAGCAGCCAATAGTGCGGAACGAACCACCTGTGGGATTAGACAGTAGGAAACAGGCTACACTCTGCTGTGGAGGACTTCTCTGCTCCTCCACCTTCACCTCCACCTGTCGACCTCATGGATGAGTCGGAGGAAGATGATGATGATGATGATATGGACGATGAAGACTTTTCTATGTGTTTGAGCCGATAGCTGAACGTAGCAGCGATGCTAACAGGTGGACTCAAACTCTCGGACTAGCTGGCAGGTCCTGAACTGAGGTTGCCATGGTGACTGGAAGAATTAACAGTGTGAGGAGGAACGTAAAGATTCAAGAAACTGGTTTTAATTGGATGCAAAATTAGGACGAGTGTAGGAGGAGTCACCAAACCTCCCCGGACGTGACTGCGTCACACACACACACCTGTTTACAGACCAATCAGTGTCCAGCGCAGGGAGGTGATGAGGACAGGTCGCCAACGTGTCATAAACCAGAACCAACCGGATCAGATGGAGGCGATGGAGCAGAGACACCTTGACCCTGGGTTCAGACTGTCAGGGGTGGAAACAGCCTCAGTTTTACAGGGTTATATGGAGATCAATGAGCCATCATCAGGATCAGAGCTGCAGCTAAAACACACCTGTCACTTCGTTTGGTCTGAACAGCGTCTCCTCTCGGCTTCGCACCGACCTGATGAGACGGGTCCAACGGGTTAAATGAGACAAACAAAGAGACGGACGGGGAAGCGGAGACTCTGTCCAGCCCTGAGCTCCTCCATGTTTGTGAACACTCACTGATCAGATCACATTTCCTGCCTGGTCTGGGCGGCAGGGGCAACTCTACCCCACGGTCCACTCCAAATCCAATTACAGCCAAACAGTGACAGTTAGCGGCCCAGGAGCCAGGTACCCCCCACTACCCCCCCCGTCCCCCGAGGCCGACACACCCCTCTCTCCATCCCCATCCGTCCTCCCCAGGCTCCAGTGAGCCCCTCGCAGGCCTGTAATTGGATTGGTCAGCAGTTAACTCCATTAGAGCGCAGCAGTCAGGCACTTCATGTTTCCAAGTTGTTGGCAGTAATTTGCTCCTATTAGCAGCTTTTACTGAGAATAAGAGTCACAGCGTAAACAAGCAACTAAGTGTGGTCTCAGTGTCCAGGGTGTGTGTGTGTGTGTGTGTGTGTGTGTGTGTGTGTGTGTGTACACTCGTGTGCATAAATGGGTGTTTGCTTCAGAGGGAGATTCAATTTGAGGAGTCAAATCTAATCAGAGGACACAGAAGTCTTACAGGACAGTGTGTGTTGAAGTGGGTGTCAGGGTGTGTGTGTGTGTGTGTGTGTGTGTGTGTGTGTGTGTGTCTCCAGTTACCCCAGAAGTGAGGCAGTGATGCTGGGATCAGACTACACATTTTTTTCGTCTTTCACGATGCTCCGATCAGATTAATTCTTCCTGTGTCTTGGTTGGAGACTGGAAACACTACGAGTGAGTCTGACACCGACCAATCATCAACCACGACCCTGCGTCACGCGTCTACAGGGAGGCGTGATGCGACTGTAGCGCCTGTGTGTGATGCTAGCGGTCTTTAGCTCAGAGACAAAAAAAAAAAGAAAAGCAAGAAGACACGATCTGGGTGAAGACGACGGTACCAACTGTCTGAGGTACGTTAACGAAGGTGTTCACCCTAAAACCATCCTCTCACACCGCTACATGAAACGCGCTCACGTAGCGTCACTGTGCGTCAGAGCGCTCTGTCTTCCTACTGGTCAGCGCCAGGCTTCATGACGTAGGTGATTCAAACCAGGCAGGGAAATGTAAAAAATCTAACACGCTGGACCAGTGATTCCCAATCTGTGGGTCGCAGCCCCCTGGTGGACCGTGAAGGTACTGCACATAGGCTACGTGCAGTACCTTCACGGTCCACCAGGGGGGTGTATGTATGATTGTTGTGAAAATAAATAACATCTCCACCTCCACTGAAGTTGGTCTGTGTTTTTATCCTTGGAATGAAGTAACTAGTAATGTAACTGATTACTTTTGACATAAAGTAATCAGAACAGTAACTTGATTGATTTTAAAAGGAGTAATCAGTAATTTCATTGCCCAACACTGGAAATCTGTCTGATCCCGACATGATGAGAGCGAACAACACAAAACACACCAGGACTGTGCTGTCGGTCTGTAGTCAAAGGGAGGGGTGGGAGGGGTGGGTGGGTGGGGTGGGGTGGGGCGGGGGGGCGGATGTGGACAGAGTATTTGAATGATAACTGTGTGTAGGAAAATTAAAATCATAATGTAAATGAACTGAGAGGATGTTTAAGGTAATATTTCATACACGCTGTCAGTGTGTGTGTGTGTGTGTGTGTGTGTGTGTAATACTGTGTTGTGTTTCTATTATTTTGTCCACTTAACAACAGAACTGAAACACTGATCATTGATTATGATTAATTTGTTTACACTTCGTCCTGCTGCTTTTCCAACATTTTGGAAATCCATCCATTCATCCATTCATCCATCCATCCATCCATCCATCCATTCATCCATCCATCCATCCATCCATCCATCCATCCATCATCCATTCATCCATCCGTTCATCCATCCATTCATCATCCGTTCATCCATCCATCCATCCATCCATCCATCCATCCATTCCTCGTCAACAGAAGCACACACTCCGTCCAGACACTGAGCTCTGAGACGTTAATGAAGGACAGTGTGAGTGGCGGCTGAGTGCAGGTACGTCTCATTACATCACCTCTGCTCTCAGTCTAATGTGTGAACTGGATGTTTTATTGTGTTCATTTGGCCTCGTGTTGCGTTCAGGAACACGAGGAACATGAAGCTGAGAGCAGAGGCAGCTCCAGGTCTCTACAGGAAGCAATAATCTAACTGACGATAACAATCTGAGTGAAGGGAAGAGGGAGGTGGGAGGACGGGGGGTGTGGTGGTGGGGTGGGGGGGGGGGGGGGTACTGACAGTGACAGGAGGAGGGTTTTTTTGTTTTAGTTTTTAGTTTTATCCTGCACCACTTGAAGGAGGTTATTTCTCCAGCTCAGTCTCGTCCCGATGAGGACGACTGGACGAACCAGAGGTGGAGACGAGGAGGAGCGACCTGATGTCCATCTGCAGGACGAGGACCACCAGGAGACACCAGGTCTCTGGTTCTCATGTAAAATCAACCCCATTTCTGCTCAGATCAACATGTACTGGGCGTACTGGGCGTACTGGGTGTACTGGGAGAAACGTGGACTATCTGAAGGAGAGGAGGGAGAGGTGCAGTGGCTGGTGTCTGTCTCTCTGTCTCTGAACCTCTCCACCTGTCCTCGTCCACATTCCTGCACATTCCTGGGATGTGGTGGACAAAGCGTGGTGATAGGCCCAGGAACTGACCTCAGGTCTGCCTGTCAACAGCTGATCTGTCTGATAGAAACTGAAACGGAGCCGAAGTCTCATGTGAACGACACAAGAAAAAGGAGGGAGGCAGCAAACACAGATCTGTGGATGAAACTCTGCATCAATACAAACACACAGACCACAGTGAAACTAGTCGTGTATCTCTGGTTAGAAGTCAGTTAGCTTAGCTTAGCTTAGCATAAAGCTATGTAACCTGTGGTTAAGAAATGTGCATCTGTGACTTTAAACATTTATATGATGTAATAAAGTAGTTTGGACAGATGATCATGACTCATTGATCAGCTGATCAGCAAAAACATATCTGTGACTGTGTTTGATTATAGATCCAGTTTGGATGTCAGACAACAACATACAGATGACTTCATCATTCTAACCCAGAGCTACAGTCAGTTTCTGATCAAACAAACAATCACCACACCAAGTCATGATTTCCTCTCCTTAATTATTATGGGATGTCCTCTGGTCATGTCTTTAATTTCAGGAGAGAACCTCAGGATGTTCTCCTGATGTTCTCCCCCCCCCTCCCATATTCATACCACCGTGAGCTCTGAGCAGTGTCATGTTTCAGCTGTTAACAGAATGGGGGGGGGGGGCAGTGAGGGGCAGTGTGGGGGGGTCCTCAGTGTGTTGAAGCTGCAGCCGCTCATGAATGGAGCTCATTCTCCCTGAGACGACTTCAAACAGGACGCATCCATCAGCCAGGTGGAGCACCGGCTGCTGAGCCATGCACCGTCGGCCCAGAGGGTTCAGAGGCATCGAGCACCCTCTCACACGACACACTGACTCACACACACACACACACTGGCCAGGAGGAATCCAACTGCACTGTCACACACCACACAGTGTCCAGAACCTCAGGTCCTCTGGGATCTGGCAGCAGAACCAGCTCCACAGGGGCCGAGGCTGGATCCCGTCAACTCCACTACGAGGCATCACACACATGAATCTGCCTCAGCTCTGTGAGACGTGTGCTTGTGCTTGTGTTTCTGCCTTTTGCAGTAAAATCAGGTTAAGATGAGTGTGTAGACACCACACACTGTGAGCACCAGTTCCTGCACGACAGGTAAAAGTGTGTGAAGTTGTTGCTCTAACCTCCTGCAGGTCACATGACCAGAGTGTAACTGCAGCCTTTGCAGTTAGAAAATCTATCATACAGTGATTAATCACAAGTTCAGTTCAGTTGTACCAACAACCAAACATCTGGTCAATGATGCATCAGTAACAGATAAAACAATGGTGCACGTGTGAACAGACTGATCAGCCTCAGAGGCTCCGAGTCTGCAGCTTCTCTGAGCCGGAGCTGGCACAGCCTCAGATCCTCTCAGTCGGACGCTCTTTGTGTTTGTGCTGCAATTACACGCTCTGCCCGCTCGCCCTGTGACCTCTGGGTGGGGGTCAACATGCAAGAAGACAACGTCCTCTGCAGCACAAAACAATGGAGCTCCATTCACCAGTCACAGAGAGAAGCAGAAGAAGGAGAAGGAGAAGAAGGAACGTTCTCTCAGACATCCGACTCCCTATCGCTCCATCTCTCCGTCGTTTCCCCTCGTCTGTCTGAGCAGAGCACGACAACAGACTCTGCCCACATCCTGCAGCTAGGACCCCCCCCCACCCCCACCCCCCAGCTCTGCACCACCAGGTCGAACACTGTGAGTGAACCTGAGCCAGAGAGCGGCCTGCAGCGTTCAGCAAACTCCACCATGCACACTCGAGCAGCAGCTGATTCCACAGCAGCATCATGTGTCACCTGCTGCCCTGTGTGAATCCAGCCTGATGCCACCATCAGAGGGGGAGGGAGGGCAGGGAGGGGAGGCAGAGGAGGGGAGGGAGCGGGGAGCGGACCTCAGGATGAATGGGCAAGGAGAGGGGTGTGGGGACGCCAGTGAAGGGTGGTGGTGTGTGGGTGTGTGGGTGTGTAGGGCTGGTGTTGATGGGTGGGCGGGGAGGCAGAGAGGATTTAAATGGAGATTGACGCCCCGGGGGTAACCTGGCAACAGGCAAGAGCTGCTGTCAGATTAGGATCTGAAAGAGAGAGATAACCACTTTACTGCCTCCTGGACTGAGGAGAGCTGGAGGGCTGCAGCGTGTGTGTGTGTGTGTGTGTGTGTGTGTGTGTTTAACCACAGTGCCATGCAGCAGGAGGCAGCTGCAGAGTTGTTTCTAAAGACTGGTTAAAATGCCAAACAGCAAAGCAACATCCATCTCTCACTGACTCGACACGTATGAAGGCGACAAAACACACAATGGAAAACATGTGCAAATACGTCAGAGAGTGTGTGTGTATGCGTGTTTGTGTGTGTGTGTGTGTGTGTGTGATGACAGACAGTCGACCACCAGCGGTCTGGATTTACATGACAACAGTGTGTCAGTGTGTTTTATAGCGTCTTAACAACAGCAAAGACAAACAGCAGAGTGTGAGGGGTCAAAGGTCACGCATGAAAAGACCAGCGGGAAAAAAACAACAACTTCCGAAAAGAAATGATGCACAGAGGAGTTATTGATGAGAGGAACAGTTCAGGTTCTGATCCAGCTGATTGACAGATTGATCAATGAGGAACGACAAACTGATCAGACGGAGGATTGATGAGCAACAACAACAAACTTGTATCTGACGTCCAGCGCACTGACTCGCTCTCAGTCAATCAATGTGGCTCCATTTCTCTTTCTAAAAGCACCAATCAATCAATTGATTGATCGATCGGCCACTTTATCAGGAGACAAACACAATCACAAACACACACAAAGAATTCACCAACAA